>CALNHX010006840.1:0-82861 GCA_940337035.1 Agriotes lineatus
GTTACTAAAACTAAAAAAATCTAAGAACGTTTCTATATCGAAATGATATCCAAAACGTCTCAGATCGGCTGCCAAAGCGTTGACAGGCTCTAGAATGCCATTTAGCCTTCTTCTAAAACAGTAGGTGCCATTCTGATGCATTTAAAATTAGTATACAGTTGTTTCTGTACAATATTTAGCATTCTGCAATTACTGTCTATTAATTATAATATGTTACGTACTGCTAGTAGCATTTTGAGGCCATTAAGAAGTCGCATTCAAACATCGAAATAGCGTTACTAAAATTTAAAAAATTTGAAAGCGTTTCTACTATCGATATGATATTGAAAGCGTCTCAGATCGTCCGCCATAGCGTTTACTGGCGCTAGCATGCCATTTTGTTTACTTCTAAAACAGTAGGTGCCATTCTGATGCATTTAAAAGTAAATTACAGTTGTTTTTGTACAATGTTTAGCATTCTGCAATTACTGTGTATTAATTATAAGATGCTACGTACTGCTAGTAGCATTTTGAGGCCATTAAGAAATCGCATTCAAAAATCGAAATAGCGTTACTAAAATTTAAAAAATCTGAAAGCGTTTCTACTATCGATATGATATTCAAAACGTCTCAGATCGTCCGCCAGTGCGTTTACAGGCTCTAGCATTACATTTTGTCTACTTCTAAAACAGTAGGTGCCATTCTGATGCAATTAAAATTAGTATACAGTTGTTTCTGTACAATGTTTAGCATTCTGCAATTACTGTCTATTAATTATAATATGTTACGTACTGCTAGTAGCATTTTGAGGCCATTAAGAAGTCGCATTCAAACATCGAAATAGCGTTACTAAAATTTGAAAGCGTTTCTACTATCGATATGATATTGAAAACGTTTCAGATCGTCCGCCATAGCGTTTACAGGCGCTAGCATGCCATTTTGTCTACTTCTAAAACAGTAGGTGCCATTCTGATGCATTTAAAAGTAAATTACAGTTGTTTTTGTACAATGTTTAGCATTCTGCAATTACTGTGTATTAATTATAAGATGCTACGTACTGCTAGTAGCATTTTGAGGCCATTAAGAAATCGCATTCAAACATCGAAATAGCGTTACTAAAATTTAAAAAATCTGAATGCGTTTCTACTATCGATATGATATTCAAAACGTCTCAGATCGTCCGCCAGTGCGTTTACAGGCTCTAGCATGCCATTTTGTCTACTTCTAAAACAGTAGGTGCCATTCTGATGCAATTAAAATTAGTATACAGTTGTTTCTGTACAATGTTTAGCATTCTGCAATTACTGTCTATTAATTATAATATGTTACGTACTGCTAGTAGCATTTTGAGGCCATTAAGAAGTCGCATTCAAACATCGAAATAGCGTTACTAAAATTTAAAAAATCTGAAAGCGTTTCTACTATCGATATGATATTCAAAACGTCTCAGATCGTCCGCTAGAGCGTTTACAAGCTCTAGCATGCCTTTTTGTCTACTTCTAAAACAGTAGGTGCCATTTTGATGCATTTAAAAGTAGTTTACAGTTGTTTTTGTACAATGTTTAGCATTCTGCAATTACTGTCTATTAATTATAATATGTTACGTACTGCTAGTAGCATTTTGAGGCCATTAAGAAGTCGCATTGAAACATAGAAATAGCGTTACTAAAATTTAAAAAATCTGAAAGCGTTTCTACTATCGATATGATATTCAAAACGTCTCAGATCGTCCGCCAGAGCGTTTACAGGCTCTAGCATGCCATTTTGTCTACTTCTAAAACAGTAGGTGCCATTCTGTATCATTTAAAATTAGTATACAGTTGTTTCTGTACAATATTTAACATTCTGCAATTACTGTCTATTAATTATAATATGTTACGTACTGCTAGTAGCATTTTGAGGCCATTAAGAAGTCGCATTCAAACATCGAAATAGTGTTACTAAAACTAAAAAAATCTAAGAACGTTTCTATTTCGAAATGATATCCAAAACGTCTCAGATCGGCCGCCAAGCGTTGACAGGCTCTAGAATGCCATTTAGCCTACTTCTAAAACAGTAGGTGCCATTCTGATGCATTTAAAATTAGTATACAGTTGTTTCTGTACAATATTTAGCATTCTGCAATTACTGTCTATTAATTATAATATGCTACGTACTGCTAGTAGCATTTTGAGGCCATTAAGAAGTCGCATTCAAACATCGAAATAGCGTTACTAAAATTTAAAAAATTTGAAAGCGTTTCTACTATCGATATGATATTGAAAACGTCTCAGATCGTCCGCCATAGCGTTTACAGGCGCTAGCATGCCATTTTGTCTACTTCTAAAACAGTAGGTGCCATTCAGATGCATTTAAAAGTAAATTACAGTTGTTTTTGTACAATGTTTAGCATTCTGCAATTACTGTGTATTAATTATAAGATGCTACGTACTGCTAGTAGCATTTTGAGGCCATTAAGAAATCGCATTCAAAAATCGAAATAGCGTTACTAAAATTTAAAAAATCTGAAAGCGTTTCTACTATCGATATGATATTCAAAACGTCTCAGATCGTCCGCCAGTGCGTTTACAGGCTCTAGCATGCCATTTTGTCTACTTCTAAAACAGTAGGTGCCATTCTGATGCAATTAAAATTAGTATACAGTTGTTTCTGTACAATGTTTAGCATTCTGCAATTACTGTCTATTAATTATAATATGTTACGTACTGCTAGTAGCATTTTGAGGCCATTAAGAAGTCGCATTCAAACATCGAAATAGCGTTACTAAAATTTAAAAAATTTGAAAGCGTTTCTACTATCGATATGATATTGAAAACGTCTCAGATCGTCCGCCATAGCGTTTACAGGCGCTAGCATGCCATTTTGTCTACTTCTAAAACAGTAGGTGCCATTCAGATGCATTTAAAAGTAAATTACAGTTGTTTTTGTACAATGTTTAGCATTCTGCAATTACTGTGTATTAATTATAAGATGCTACGTACTGCTAGTAGCATTTTGAGGCCATTAAGAAATCGCATTCAAAAATCGAAATAGCGTTACTAAAATTTAAAAAATCTGAAAGCGTTTCTACTATCGATATGATATTGAAAACGTCTCAGATCGTCCGCCAGTGCGTTTACAGGCTCTAGCATGCCATTTTGTCTACTTCTAAAACAGTAGGTGCCATTCTGATGCATTTAAAATTAGTATACAGTTGTTTCTGTACAATATTTAACATTCTGCAATTACTGTCTATTAATTATAATATGTTGAGCGCCAGTGTGGCTCGGTGGTTAGAGCATTGGATTGCGGCGCGGAAATCTGGAGTTCAAATCCCAGATCGATGCCTGGCGGGCGGCCTACCCAGTCGCTTTAAATAATTGGGGACCTGAGTTCGAAAGAATAAGGGGTAATAATGCGGTTGTCTAATGCGTGATGCTCACCACATCACCACGTGTCATGAATTTGACACGCGACAGCCGGGTGTGAGAGCGAGGATACGGAAGCTCTGACCTTCCGCCTTGCAGGCCAAGCTCCTTCATGGGGTGTTAGTGCCTCACCATTATAATTATAATATGTTACGTACTGCTAGTAGCATTTTGAGGCCATTAAGAAGTCGCATTCAAACATCGAAATAGTGTTACTAAAACTAAAAAAATCTAAGAACGTTTCTATATCGAAATGATATCCAAAACGTCTCAGATCGGCCGCCAAAGCGTTGACAGGCTCTAGAATGCCATTTAGCCTACTTCTAAAACAGTAGGTGCCATTCTGATGCATTTAAAATTAGTATACAGTTGTTTCTGTACAATATTTAGCATTCTGCAATTACTGTCTATTAATTATAATATGCTACGTACTGCTAGTAGCATTTTGAGGCCATTAAGAAGTCGCATTCAAACATCGAAATAGCGTTACTAAAATTTAAAAAATTTGAAAGCGTTTCTACTATCGATATGATATTGAAAACGTCTCAGATCGTCCGCCATAGCGTTTACAGGCGCTAGCATGCCATTTTGTCTACTTCTAAAACAGTAGGTGCTATTCTGATGCATTTAAAAGTAAATTACAGTTGTTTTTGTACAATGTTTAGCATTCTGCAATTACTGTGTATTAATTATAAGATGCTACGTACTGCTAGTAGCATTTTGAGGCCATTAAGAAATCGCATTCAAAAATCGAAATAGCGTTACTAAAATTTAAAAAATCTGAAAGCGTTTCTACTATCGAAATGATATCCAAAACGTCTCAGATCGGCCGCCAAAGCGTTGACAGGCTCTAGAATGCCATTTAGCCTACTTCTAAAACAGTAGGTGCCATTCTGATGCATTTAAAATTAGTATACAGTTGTTTCTGTACAATATTTAGCATTCTGCAATTACTGTCTATTAATTATAATATGCTACGTACTGCTAGTAGCATTTTGAGGCCATTAAGAAGTCGCATTCAAACATCGAAATAGCGTTACTAAAATTTAAAAAATTTGAAAGCGTTTCTACTATCGATATGATATTGAAAACGTCTCAGATCGTCCGCCATAGCGTTTACAGGCGCTAGCATGCCATTTTGTCTACTTCTAAAACAGTAGGTGCTATTCTGATGCATTTAAAAGTAAATTACAGTTGTTTTTGTACAATGTTTAGCATTCTGCAATTACTGTGTATTAATTATAAGATGCTACGTACTGCTAGTAGCATTTTGAGGCCATTAAGAAATCGCATTCAAAAATCGAAATAGCGTTACTAAAATTTAAAAAATCTGAAAGCGTTTCTACTATCGATATGATATTCAAAACGTCTCAGATCGTCCGCCAGTGCGTTTACAGGCTCTAGCATGCCATTTTGTCTACTTCTAAAACAGTAAGTGCCATTCTGATGCAATTAAAATTAGTATACAGTTGTTTCTGTACAATGTTTAGCATTCTGCAATTACTGTCTATTAATTATAATATGTTACGTACTGCTAGTAGCATTTTGAGGCCATTAAGAAGTCGCATTCAAACATCGAAATAGCGTTACTAAAATTTAAAAAATCTGAAAGCGTTTCTACTATCGATATGATATTCAAAACGTCTCAGATCGTCCGCTAGAGCGTTTACAGGCTCTAGCATGAGTTTTTGTCTACTTCTAAAACAGTAGGTGCCATTCTGATGCATTTAAAAGTAGTTTACAGTTGTTTTTGTACAATGTTTAGCATTCTGCAATTACTGTCTATTAATTATAATATGTTACGTACTGCTACTAGCATTTTGAGGCCATTAAGAAGTCGCATTCAAACATCGAAATAGTGTTACTAAAACTAAAAAAATCTAAGAACGTTTCTATTTCGAAATGATATCCAAAACGTCTCAGATCGGCCGTCAAAGCGTTGACAGGCTCTAGAATGCCATTTAGCCTACTTCTAAAACAGTAGGTGCCATTCTGATGCATTTAAAATTAGTATACAGTTGTTTCTGTACAATATTTAGCATTCTGCAATTACTGTCTATTAATTATAATATGCTACGTACTGCTAGTAGCATTTTGAGGCCATTAAGAAGTCGCATTCAAACATCGAAATAGCGTTACTAAAATTTAAAAAATTTGAAAGCGTTTCTACTATCGATATGATATTGAAAACGTCTCAGATCGTCCGCCATAGCGTTTACAGGCGCTAGCATGCCATTTTGTCTACTTCTAAAACAGTAGGTGCCATTCAGATGCATTTAAAAGTAAATTACAGTTGTTTTTGTACAATGTTTAGCATTCTGCAATTACTGTGTATTAATTATAAGATGCTACGTACTGCTAGTAGCATTTTGAGGCCATTAAGAAATCGCATTCAAAAATCGAAATAGCGTTACTAAAATTTAAAAAATCTGAAAGCGTTTCTACTATCGATATGATATTCAAAACGTCTCAGATCGTCCGCCAGTGCGTTTACAGGCTCTAGCATGCCATTTTGTCTACTTCTAAAACAGTAGGTGCCATTCTGATGCAATTAAAATTAGTAAACAGTTGTTTCTGTACAATGTTTAGCATTCTGCAATTACTGTCTATTAATTATAATATGTTACGTACTGCTAGTAGCATTTTGAGGCCATTAAGAAGTCGCATTCAAACATCGAAATAGCGTTACTAAAATTTAAAAAATTTGAAAGCGTTTCTACTATCGATATGATATTGAAAACGTTTCAGATCGGCCGCCAAAGCGTTGACAGGCTCTAGAATGCCATTTAGCCTACTTCTAAAACAGTAGGTGCCATTCTGATGCATTTAAAATTAGTATACAGTTGTTTCTGTACAATATTTAGCATTCTGCAATTACTGTCTATTAATTATAATATGCTACGTACTGCTAGTAGCATTTTGAGGCCATTAAGAAGTCGCATTCAAACATCGAAATAGCGTTACTAAAATTTAAAAAATTTGAAAACGTTTCTACTATCGATATGATATTGAAAACGTCTCAGATCGTCCGCCATAGCGTTTACAGGCGCTAGCATGCCATTTTGTCTACTTCTAAAACAGTAGGTGCCATTCAGATGCATTTAAAAGTAAATTACAGTTGTTTTTGTACAATGTTTAGCATTCTGCAATTACTGTGTATTAATTATAAGATGCTACGTACTGCTAGTAGCATTTGAGGCCATTAAGAAATCGCATTCAAAAATCGAAATAGCGTTACTAAAATTTAAAAAATCTGAAAGCGTTTCTACTATCGATATGATATTCAAAACGTCTCAGATCGTCCGCCAGTGCGTTTACAGGCTCTAGCATGCCATTTTGTCTACTTCTAAAACAGTAGGTGCCATTCTGATGCAATTAAAATTAGTATACAGTTGTTTCTGTACAATGTTTAGCATTCTGCAATTACTGTCTATTAATTATAATATGTTACGTACTGCTAGTAGCATTTTGAGGCCATTAAGAAGTCGCATTCAAACATCGAAATAGCGTTACTAAAATTTAAAAAATTTGAAAGCGTTTCTACTATCGATATGATATTGAAAACGTTTCAGATCGTCCGCCATAGCGTTTACAGGCGCTAGCATGCCATTTTGTCTACTTCTAAAACAGTAGGTGCCATTCTGATGCATTTAAAAGTAAATTACAGTTGTTTTTGTACAATGTTTAGCATTCTGCAATTACTGTGTATTAATTATAAGATGCTACGTACTGCTAGTAGCATTTTGAGGCCATTAAGAAATCGCATTCAAACATCGAAATAGCGTTACTAAAATTTAAAAAATCTGAAAGCGTTTCTACTATCGATATGATATTCAAAACGTCTCAGATCGGCGCCAGTGCGTTTACAGGCTCTAGCATGCCATTTTGTCTACTTCTAAAACAGTAGGTGCCATTCTGATGCAATTAAAATTAGTATACAGTTGTTTCTGTACAATGTTTAGCATTCTGCAATTACTGTATATTAATTATAATATGTTACGTACTGCTAGTAGCATTTTGAGGCCATTAAGAAGTCGCATTCAAACATCGAAATAGCGTTACTAAAATTTAAAAAATCTGAAAGCGTTTCTACTATCGATATGATATTCAAAACGTCTCAGATCGTCCGCTAGAGCGTTTACAGGCTCTAGCATGCCTTTTTGTCTACTTCTAAAACAGTAGGTGCCATTCTGATGCATTTAAAAGTAAATTACAGTTGTTTTTGTACAATGTTTAGCATTCTGCAATTACTGTCTATTAATTATAATATGTTACGTACTGCTAGTAGCATTTTGAGGCCTTTAAGAAGTCGCATTCAAACATAGAAATAGCGTTACTAAAATTTAAAAAATCTGAAAGCGTTTCTACTATCGATATGATATTCAAAACGTCTCAGATCGTCCGCCAGAGCGTTTACAGGCTCTAGCATGCCATTTTGTCTACTTCTAAAACAGTAGGTGCCATTCTGATGCAATTAAAATTAGTATACAGTTGTTTCTGTACAATGTTTAGCATTCTGCAATTACTGTCTATTAATTATAATATGTTACGTACTGCTAGTAGCATTTTGAGGCCATTAAGAAGTCGCATTCAAACATCGAAATAGCGTTACTAAAATTTAAAAAATTTGAAAGCGTTTCTACTATCGATATGATATTGAAAACGTTTCAGATCGTCCGCCATAGCGTTTACAGGCGCTAGTATGCCATTTTGTCTACTTCTAAAACAGTAGGTGCCATTCTGATGCATTTAAAAGTAAATTACAGTTGTTTTTGTACAATGTTTAGCATTCTGCAATTACTGTGTATTAATTATAAGATGCTACGTACTGCTAGTAGCATTTTGAGGCCATTAAGAAATCGCATTCAAACATCGAAATAGCGTTACTAAAATTTAAAAAATCTGAAAGCGTTTCTACTATCGATATGATATTCAAAACGTCTCAGATCGTCCGCCAGTGCGTTTACAGGCTCTAGCATGCCATTTTGTCTACTTCTAAAACAGTAGGTGCCATTCTGATGCAATTAAAATTAGTATACAGTTGTTTCTGTACAATGTTTAGCATTCTGCAATTACTGTCTATTAATTATAATATGTTACGTACTGCTAGTAGCATTTTGAGGCTATTAAGAAGTCGCATTCAAACATCGAAATAGCGTTACTAAAATTTAAAAAATCTGAAAGCGTTTCTACTATCGATATGATATTCAAAACGTCTCAGATCGTCCGCTAGAGCGTTTACAGGCTCTAGCATGCCTTTTTGTCTACTTCTAAAACAGTAGGTGTCATTCTGATGCATTTAAAAGTAGTTTACAGTTGTTTTTGTACAATGTTTAGCATTCTGCAATTACTGTCTATTAATTATAATATGTTACGTACTGCTAGTAGCATTTTGAGGCCATTAAGAAGTCGCATTCAAACATAGAAATAGCGTTACTAAAATTTAAAAAATCTGAAAGCGTTTCTACTATCGATATGATATTGAAAACGTCTCAGATCGTCCGCCAGAGCGTTTACAGGCTCTAGCATGCCATTTTGTCTACTTCTAAAACAGTAGGTGCCATTCTGATGCATTTAAAATTAGTATACAGTTGTTTCTGTACAATATTTAACATTCTGCAATTACTGTCTATTAATTATAATATGTTACGTACTGCTAGTAGCATTTTGAGGCCATTAAGAAGTCGCATTCAAACATCGAAATAGTGTTACTAAAACTAAAAAAATCTAAGAACGTTTCTATATCGAAATGATATCCAAAACGTCTCAGATCGGCCGCCAAAGCGTTGACAGGCTCTAGAATGCCATTTAGCCTACTTCTAAAACAGTAGGTGCCATTCTGATGCATTTAAAATTAGTATACAGTTGTTTCTGTACAATATTTAGCATTCTGCAATTACTGTCTATTAATTATAATATGCTACGTACTGCTAGTAGCATTTTGAGGCCATTAAGAAGTCGCATTCAAACATCGAAATAGCGTTACTAAAATTTAAAAAATTTGAAAGCGTTTCTACTATCGATATGATATTGAAAACGTCTCAGATCGTCCGCCATAGCGTTTACAGGCGCTAGCATGCCATTTTGTCTACTTCTAAAACAGTAGGTGCCATTCTGATGCATTTAAAAGCAAATTACAGTTGTTTTTGTACAATGTTTAGCATTCAGCAATTACTGTGTATTAATTATAAGATGCTACGTACTGCTAGTAGCATTTTGAGGCCATTAAGAAATCGCATTCAAAAATCGAAATAGCGTTACTAAAATTTAAAAAATCTGAAAGCGTTTCTACTATCGATATGATATTCAAAACGTCTCAGATCGTCCGCCAGGGCGTTTACAGGCTTTAGCATGCCATTTTGTCTACTTCTAAAACAGCAGGTGCCATTCTGAAGCAATTAAAATTAGTATACAGTTGTTTCTGTACAATGTTTAGCATTCTGCAATTACTGTCTATTAATTATAATATGTTACGTACTGCTAGTAGCATTTTGAGGCCATTAAGAAGTCGCATTCAAACATCGAAATAGCGTTACTAAAATTTAAAAAATTTGAAAGCGTTTCTACTATCGATATGATATTGAAAACCTTTCAGATCGTCCGCCATAGCGTTTACAGGCGCTAGCATGCCATTTTGTCTACTTCTAAAACAGTAGGTGCCATTCTGATGCATTTAAAAGTAAATTACAGTTGTTTTTGTACAATGTTTAGCATTCTGCAATTACTGTGTATTAATTATAAGATGCTACGTACTGCTAGTAGCATTTTGAGGCCATTAAGAAATCGCATTCAAACATCGAAATAGCGTTACTAAAATTTAAAAAATCTGAAAGCGTTTCTACTATCGATATGATATTCAAAACGTCTCAGATCGTCCGCCAGTGCGTTTACAGGCTCTAGCATGCCATTTTGTCTACTTCTAAAATAGTATGTGCCATTCTGATGCAATTAAAATTAGTATACAGTTGTTTCTGTACAATGTTTAGCATTCTGCAATTACTGTCTAATAATTATAATATGTTACGTACTGCTAGTAGCATTTTGAGGCCATTAAGAAGTCGCATTCAAACATCGAAATAGCGTTACTAAAATTTAAAAAATCTGAAAGCGTTTCTACTATCGATATGATATTCAAAACGTCTCAGATCGTCCGCTAGAGCGTTTACAGGCTCTAGCATGCCATTTTGTCTACTTCTAAAACAGTAGGTGCCATTCTGATGCAATTAAAATTAGTATACAGTTGTTTCTGTACAATGTTTAGCATTCTGCAATTACTGTCTATTAATTATAATATGTTACGTACTGCTAGTAGCATTTTGAGGCCATTAAGAAGTCGCATTCAAACATCGAAATAGCGTTACTAAAATTTAAAAAATCTGAAAGCGTTTCTACTATCGATATGATATTCAAAACGTCTCAGATCGTCCGCTAGAGCGTTTACAGGCTCTAGCATGCCTTTTTGTCTACTTCTAAAACAGTAGGTGTCATTCTGATGCATTTAAAAGTAGTTTACAGTTGTTTTTGTACAATGTTTAGCATTCTGCAATTACTGTCTATTAATTATAATATGTTACGTACTGCTAGTAGCATTTTGAGGCCATTAAGAAGTCGCATTCAAACATAGAAATAGCGTTACTAAAATTTAAAAAATCTGAAAGCGTTTCTACTCTCGATATGATATTCAAAACGTCTCAGATCGTCCGCCAGAGCGTTTACAGGCTCTAGCATGCCATTTTGTCTACTTCTAAAACAGTAGGTGCCATTCTGATGCATTTAAAATTAGTATACAGTTGTTTCTGTACAATATTTAACATTCTGCAATTACTGTCTATTAATTATAATATGTTACGTACTGCTAGTAGCATTTTGAGGCCATTAAGAAGTCGCATTCAAACATCGAAATAGTGTTACTAAAACTAAAAAAATCTAAGAACGTTTCTATATCGAAATGATATCCAAAACGTCTCAGATCGGCCGCCAAAGCGTTGACAGGCTCTAGAATGCCATTTAGCCTACTTCTAAAACAGTAGGTGCCATTCTGATGCATTTAAAATTAGTATACAGTTGTTTCTGTACAATATTTAGCACTCTGCAATTACTGTCTATTAATTATAATATGCTACGTACTGCTAGTAGCATTTTGAGGCCATTAAGAAGTCGCATTCAAACATCGAAATAGCGTTACTAAAATTTAAAAAATTTGAAAGCGTGTCTACTATCGATATGATATTCAAAACGTCTCAGATCGTCCGCCAGTGCGTTTACAGGCTCTAGCATGCCATTTTGTCTACTTCTAAAACAGTAGGTGCCATTCTGATGCAATTAAAATTAGTATACAGTTGTTTCTGTACAATGTTTAGCACTCTGCAATTACTGTCTATTAATTATAATATGCTACGTACTGCTAGTAGCATTTGAGGCCATTAAGAAGTCGCATTCAAACATCGAAATAGCGTTACTAAAATTTAAAAAATTTGAAAGCGTGTCTACTATCGATATGATATTCAAAACGTCTCAGATCGTCCGCCAGTGCGTTTACAGGCTCTAGCATGCCATTTTGTCTACTTCTAAAACAGTAGGTGCCATTCTGATGCAATTAAAATTAGTATACAGTTGTTTCTGTACAATATTTAGCACTCTGCAATTACTGTCTATTAATTATAATATGCTACGTACTGCTAGTAGCATTTTGAGGCCATTAAGAAGTCGCATTCAAACATCGAAATAGCGTTACTAAAATTTAAAAAATTTGAAAGCGTGTCTACTATCGATATGATATTCAAAACGTCTCAGATCGTCCGCCATAGCGTTTACAGGCGCTAGCATGCCATTTTGTCTACTTCTAAAACAGTAGGTGCCATTCTGATGCATTTAAAAGTAAATTACAGTTGTTTTTGTACAATGTTTAGCATTCTGCAATTACTGTGTATTAATTATAAGATGCTACGTACTGCTAGTAGCATTTTGAGGCCATTAAGAAATCGCATTCAAAAATCGATATAGCGTTACTAAAATTTAAAAAATCTGAAAGCGTTTCTACTATCGATATGATATTCAAAACGTCTCAGATCGTCCGCCAGGGCGTTTACAGGCTTTAGCATGCCATTTTGTCTACTTCTAAAACAGTAGGTGCCATTCTGAAGCAATTAAAATTAGTATACAGTTGTTTCTGTACAATTTTTAGCATTCTGCAATTACTGTCTATTAATTATAATATGTTACGTACTGCTAGTAGCATTTTGAGGCCATTAAGAAGTCGCATTCAAACATCGAAATAGCGTTACTAAAATTTAAAAAATTTGAAAGCGTTTCTACTATCGATATGATATTGAAAACCTTTCAGATCGTCCGCCATAGCGTTTACAGGCGCTAGCATGCCATTTTGTCTACTTCTAAAACAGTAGGTGCCATTCTGATGCATTTAAAAGTAAATTACAGTTGTTTTTGTACAATGTTTAGCATTCTGCAATTACTGTGTATTAATTATAAGATGCTACGTACTGCTAGTAGCATTTTGAGGCCATTAAGAAATCGCATTCAAACATCGAAATAGCGTTACTAAAATTTAAAAAATCTGAAAGCGTTTCTACTATCGATATGATATTCAAAACGTCTCAGATCGTCCGCCAGGGCGTTTACAGGCTTTAGCATGCCATTTTGTCTACTTCTAAAACAGTAGGTGCCATTCTGATGCATTTAAAATTAGTATACAGTTGTTTCTGTACAATATTTAGCATTCTGCAATTACTGTCTATTAATTATAATATGCTACGTACTGCTAGTAGCATTTTGAGGACATTAAGAAGTCGCATTCAAACATCGAAATAGCGTTACTAAAATTTAAAAAATTTTAAAGCGTTTCTACTATCGATATGATATTGAATACGTCTCAGATCGTCCGCCATAGCGTTTACAGGCGCTAGCATGCCATTTTGTCTACTTCTAAAACAGTAGGTGCCATTCTGATGCATTTAAAAGTAAATTACAGTTGTTTTTGTACAATGTTTAGCATTCCGCAATTACTGTGTATTAATTATAAGATGCTACGTACTGCTAGTAGCATTTTGAGGCCATTAAGAAATTGCATTCAAAAATCGAAATAGCGTTACTAAAATTTAAAAAATCTGAAAGCGTTTCTACTATCGATATGATATTCAAAACGTCTCAGATCGTCCGCCAGTGCGTTTACAGGCTCTAGCATGCCATTTTGTCTACTTCTAAAACAGTAGGTGCCATTCTGATGCAATTAAAATTAGTATACAGTTGTTTCTGTACAATGTTTAGCATTCTGCAATTACTGTCTAATAATTATAATATGTTAGGTACTGCTAGTAGCATTTTGAGGCCATTAAGAAGTCGCATTCAAACATCGAAATAGTGTTACTAAAACTAAAAAAATCTAAGAACGTTTCCATATCGAAATGATATCCAAAACGTCTCAGATCGGCCGCCAAAGCGTTGACAGGCTCTAGAATGCCATTTAGCCTACTTCTAAAACAGTAGGTGCCATTCTGATGCATTTAAAATTAGTATACAGTTGTTTCTGTACAATATTTAGCATTCTGCAATTACTGTCTATTAATTATAATATGCTACGTACTGCTAGTAGCATTTTGAGGCCATTAAGAAGTCGCATTCAAACATAGAAATAGCGTTACTAAAATTTAAAAAATTTGAAAGCGTTTCTACTATCGATATGATATTGAAAACGTCTCAGATCGTCCGCCATAGCGTTTACAGGCGCTAGCATGCCATTTTGTCTTCTTCTAAAACAGTAGGTGCCATTCTGATGCATTTAAAAGTAAATTACAGTTGTTTTTGTACAATGTTTAGCATTCTGCAATTACTGTGTATTAATTATAAGATGCTACGTACTGCTAGTAGCATTTTGAGGCCATTAAGAAATCGCATTCAAAAATCGAAATAGCGTTACTAAAATTTAAAAAATCTGAAAGCGTTTCTATTATCGATATGATATTCAAAACGTCTCAGATCGTCCGCCAGTGCGTTTACAGGCTTTAGCATGCCATTTTGTCTACTTCTAAAACAGTAGGTGCCATTCTGATGCAATTAAAATTAGTATACAGTTGTTTCTGTACAATGTTTAGCATTCTGCAATTACTGTCTATTAATTATAATATGTTACGTACTGCTAGTAGCATTTTGAGGCCATTAAGAAGTCGCATTCAAACATCAAAATAGCGTTACTAAAATTTAAAAAATTTGAAAGCGTTTCTACTATCGATATGATATTGAAAACCTTTCAGATCGTCCGCCATAGCGTTTACAGGCGCTAGCATGCCATTTTGTCTACTTCTAAAACAGTAGGTGCCATTCTGATGCATTTAAAAGTAAATTACAGTTGTTTTTGTACAATGTTTAGCATTCTGCAATTACTGTGTATTAATTATAAGATGCTACGTACTGCTAGTAGCATTTTGAGGCCATTAAGAAATCGCATTCAAACATCGAAATAGCGTTACTAAAATTTAAAAAACCTGAAAGCGTTTCTACTATCGATATGATATTCAAAACGTCTCAGATCGTCCGCCAGTGCGTTTACAGGCTCTAGCATGCCATTTTGTCTACTTCTAAAACAGTAGGTGCCATTCTGATGCAATTAAAATTAGTATACAGTTGTTTCTGTACAATGTTTAGCATTCTGCAATTACTGTCTATTAATTATAATATGTTACGTACTGCTAGTAGCATTTTGAGGCCATTAAGAAGTCGCATTCAAACATCGAAATAGCGTTACTAAAATTTAAAAAATCTGAAAGCGTATCTACTATCGATATGATATTCAAAACGTCTCAGATCGTCCGCTAGAGCGTTTACAGGCTCTAGCATGTCTTATTGTCTACTTCTAAAACAGTAGGTGCCATTCTGATGCATTTAAAAGTAGTTTACAGTTGTTTTTGTACAATGTTTAGCATTCTGCAATTACTGTCTATTAATTATAATATGTTACGTACTGCTAGTAGCATTTTGAGGCCATTAAGAAGTCGCATTCAAACATAGAAATAGCGTTACTAAAATTTAAAAAATCTGAAAGCGTTTCTACTATCGATATGATATTCAAAACGTCTCAGATCGTCCGCCAGAGCGTTTACAGGCTCTAGCATGCCATTTTGTCTACTTCTAAAACAGTAGGTGCCATTCTTATGCATTTAAAAGTAAATTACAGTTGTTTTTGTACAATGTTTAGCATTCTGCAATTACTGTGTATTAATTATAAGATGCTACGTACTGCTAGTAGCATTTTGAGGCCATTAAGAAATCGCATTCAAACATCGAAATAGCGTTACTAAAATTTAAAAAATCTGAAAGCGTTTCTACTATCTATATGATATTCAAACCGTCTCAGATCGTCCGCCAGTGCGTTTACCGGCTCTAGCATGCCATTTTGTCTACTTCTAAAACAGTAGGTGCCATTCTGATGCAATTAAAATTAGTATACAGTGGTTTCTGTACAATGTTTAGCATTCTGCAATTACTGTCTATTAATTATAATATGTTACGTACTGCTAGTAGCATTTTGAGGCCATTAAGAAGTCGCATTCAAACATCGAAATAGTGTTACTAAAATTTAAAAAATCTGAAAGCGTTTCTACTATCGATATGATATTCAAAACGTCTCAGATCGTCCGCTAGAGCGTTTACAGGCTCTAGCATGCCTTTTTGTCTACTTCTAAAACAGTAGGTGCCATTCTGATGCATTTAAAAGTAGTTTACAGTTGTTTTTGTACAATGTTTAGCATTCTGCAATTACTGTCTATTAATTATAATATGTTACGTACTGCTAGTAGCATTTTGAGGCCATTAAGAAGTCGCATTCAAACATCGAAATAGCGTTACTAAAATTTAAAAAATCCAAAAGCGTTTCTACTATCGATATGATATTCAAAACGTCTCAGATCGTCCGCCAGAGCGTTTACAGGCTCTAGCATGCCATTTTGTCTACTTCTAAAACAGTAGGTGCCATTCTGATGCATTTAAAATTAGTATACAGTTGTTTCTGTACAATATTTAACATTCTGCAATTACTGTCTATTAATTATAATATGTTACGTACTGCTAGTAGCATTTTGAGGCCATTAAGAAGTCGCATTCAAACATCGAAATAGTGTTACTAAAACTAAAAAAATCTAAGAACGTTTCTATTTCGAAATGATATCCAAAACGTCTCAGATCGGCCGCCAAAGCGTTGACAGGCTCTAGAATGCCATTTAGCCTACTTCTAAAACAGTAGGTGCCATTCTGATGCATTTAAAATTAGTATACAGTTGTTTCTGTACAATATTTAGCATTCTGCAATTACTGTCTATTAATTATAATATGCTACGTACTGCTAGTAGCATTTTGAGGCCATTAAGAAGTCGCATTCAAACATCGAAATAGCGTTACTAAAATTTAAAAAATTTGAAAGCGTTTCTACTATCGATATGATATTGAAAACGTCTCAGATCGTCCGCCATAGCGTTTACAGGCGCTAGCATGCCATTTTGTCTACTTCTAAAACAGTAGGTGCCATTCTGATGCATTTAAAAGTAAATTACAGTTGTTTTTGTACAATGTTTAGCATTCTGCAATTACTGTGTATTAATTATAAGATGCTACGTACTGCTAGTAGCATTTTGAGGCCATTAAGAAATCGCATTCAAAAATCGAAATAGCGTTACTAAAATTTAAAAAATCTGAAAGCGTTTCTACTATGAATATGATATTCAAAACGTCTCCGATCGTCCGCCAGTGCGTTTACAGGCTCTAGCATGCCATTTTGTCTACTTCTAAAACAGTAAGTGCCATTCTGATGCAATTAAAATTAGTATACAGTTGTTTCTGTACAATGTTTAGCATTCTGCAATTACTGTCTATTAATTATAATATGTTACGTACTGCTAGTAGCATTTTGAGGCCATTAAGAAGTCGCATTCAAACATCGAAATAGCGTTACTAAAATTTAAAAAATTTGAAAGCGTTTCTACGATCGATATGATATTGAAAACGTTTCAGATCGTCCGCTAGAGCGTTTACAGGCTCTAGCATGCCTTTTTGTCTACTTCTAAAACAGTAGGTGCCATTCTGATGCATTTAAAAGTAAATTACAGTTGTTTTTGTACAATGTTTAGCATTCTGCAATTACTGTGTATTAATTATAAGATGCTACGTACTGCTAGTAGCATTTTGAGGCCATTAAGAAATCGCATTCAAACATCGAAATAGCGTTACTAAAATTTAAAAAATTTGAAAGCGTTTCTACTATCGATATGATATTGAAAACGTTTCAGATCGTCCGCTAGAGCGTTTACAGGCGCTAGCATGCCATTTTGTCTACTTCTAAAACAGTAGGTGCCATTCTGATGCATTTAAAAGTAAATTACAGTTGTTTTTGTACAATGTTTAGCATTCTGCAATTACTGTGTATTAATTATAAGATGCTACGTACTGCTAGTAGCATTTTGAGGCCATTAAGAAGTCGCATTCAAACATCGAAATAGCGTTACTAAAATTTAAAAAATCTGAAAGCGTTTCTACTATCGATATGATATTCAAAACGTCTCAGATCGTCCGCTAGAGCGTTTACAGGCTCTAGCATGTCTTATTGTCTACTTCTAAAACAGTAGGTGCCATTCTGATGCATTTAAAAGTAGTTTACAGTTGTTTTTGTACAATGTTTAGCATTCTGCAATTACTGTCTATTAATTATAATATGTTACGTACTGCTAGTAGCATTTTGAGGCCATTAAGAAGTCGCATTCAAACATAGAAATAGCGTTACTAAAATTTAAAAAATCTGAAAGCGTTTCTACTATCGATATGATATTCAAAACGTCTCAGATCGTCCGCCAGAGCGTTTACAGGCTCTAGCATGCCATTTTGTCTACTTCTAAAACAGTAGGTGCCATTCTTATGCATTTAAAAGTAAATTACAGTTGTTTTTGTACAATGTTTAGCATTCTGCAATTACTGTGTATTAATTATAAGATGCTACGTACTGCTAGTAGCATTTTGAGGCCATTAAGAAATCGCATTCAAACATCGAAATAGCGTTACTAAAATTTAAAAAATCTGAAAGCGTTTCTACTATCTATATGATATTCAAACCGTTTCAGATCGTCCGCCAGTGCGTTTACAGGCTCTAGCATGCCATTTTGTCTACTTCTAAAACAGTAGGTGCCATTCTGATGCAATTAAAATTAGTATACAGTGGTTTCTGTACAATGTTTAGCATTCTGCAATTACTGTCTATTAATTATAATATGTTACGTACTGCTAGTAGCATTTTGAGGCCATTAAGAAGTCGCATTCAAACATCGAAATAGCGTTACTAAAATTTAAAAAATCTGAAAGCGTTTCTACTATCGATATGATATTCAAAACGTCTCAGATCGTCCGCTAGAGCGTTTACAGGCTCTAGCATGCCTTTTTGTCTACTTCTAAAACAGTAGGTGCCATTCTGATGCATTTAAAAGTAGTTTACAGTTGTTTTTGTACAATGTTTAGCATTCTGCAATTACTGTCTATTAATTATAATATGTTACGTACTGCTAGTAGCATTTTGAGGCCATTAAGAAGTCGCATTCAAACATCGAAATAGCGTTACTAAAATTTAAAAAATCCAAAAGCGTTTCTACTATCGATATGATATTCAAAACGTCTCAGATCGTCCGCCAGAGCGTTTACAGGCTCTAGCATGCCATTTTGTCTACTTCTAAAACAGTAGGTGCCATTCTGATGCATTTAAAATTAGTATACAGTTGTTTCTGTACAATATTTAACATTCTGCAATTACTGTCTATTAATTATAATATGTTACGTACTGCTAGTAGCATTTTGAGGCCATTAAGAAGTCGCATTCAAACATCGAAATAGTGTTACTAAAACTAAAAAAATCTAAGAACGTTTCTATATCGAAATGATATCCAAAACGTCTCAGATCGGCCGCCAAAGCGTTGACAGGCTCTAGAATGCCATTTAGCCTACTTCTAAAACAGTAGGTGCCATTCTGATGCATTTAAAATTAGTATACAGTTGTTTCTGTACAATATTTAGCATTCTGCAATTACTGTCTATTAATTATAATATGCTACGTACTGCTAGTAGCATTTTGAGGCCATTAAGAAGTCGCATTCAAACATCGAAATAGCGTTACTAAAATTTAAAAAATTTGAAAGCGTTTCTACTATCGATATG
The DNA here is from genome assembly GCA_940337035.1 of Agriotes lineatus. Classification (NCBI taxonomy): domain Eukaryota; kingdom Metazoa; phylum Arthropoda; class Insecta; order Coleoptera; family Elateridae; genus Agriotes; species Agriotes lineatus. The sequence continues at coordinate 19,584 of CALNHX010006840.1, forward strand.
ATATTGAAAACGTCTCAGATCGTCCGCCATAGCGTTTACAGGCGCTAGCATGCCATTTTGTCTACTTCTAAAACAGTAGGTGCCATTCTGATGCATTTAAAAGTAAATTACAGTTGTTTTTGTACAATGTTTAGCATTCTGCAATTACTGTGTATTAATTATAAGATGCTACGTACTGCTAGTAGCATTTTGAGGCCATTAAGAAATCGCATTCAAAAATCGAAATAGCGTTACTAAAATTTAAAAAATCTGAAAGCGTTTCTACTATGAATATGATATTCAAAACGTCTCAGATCGTCCGCCAGTGCGTTTACAGGCTCTAGCATGCCATTTTGTCTACTTCTAAAACAGTAAGTGCCATTCTGATGCAATTAAAATTAGTATACAGTTGTTTCTGTACAATGTTTAGCATTCTGCAATTACTGTCTATTAATTATAATATGTTACGTACTGCTAGTAGCATTTTGAGGCCATTAAGAAGTCGCATTCAAACATCGAAATAGCGTTACTAAAATTTAAAAAATTTGAAAGCGTTTCTACTATCGATATGATATTGAAAACGTTTCAGATCGTCCGCTAGAGCGTTTACAGGCTCTAGCATGCCTTTTTGTCTACTTCTAAAACAGTAGGTGCCATTCTGATGCATTTAAAAGTAAATTACAGTTGTTTTTGTACAATGTTTAGCATTCTGCAATTACTGTGTATTAATTATAAGATGCTACGTACTGCTAGTAGCATTTTGAGGCCATTAAGAAATCGCATTCAAACATCGAAATAGCGTTACTAAAATTTAAAAAAATTGAAAGCGTTTCTACTATCGATATGATATTGAAAACGTTTCAGATCGTCCGCTAGAGCGTTTACAGGCGCTAGCATGCCATTTTGTCTACTTCTAAAACAGTAGGTGCCATTCTGATGCATTTAAAAGTAAATTACAGTTGTTTTTGTACAATGTTTAGCATTCTGCAATTACTGTCTATTAATTATAATATGTTACGCACTGCTAGTAGCATTTTGAGGCCATTAAGAAGTCGCATTCAAACATCGAAATAGCGTTACTAAAATTTAAAAAATTTGAAAGCGTTTCTACTATCGATATGATATTGAAAACGTTTCAGATCGTCCGCTAGAGCGTTTACAGGCGCTAGCATGCCATTTTGTCTACTTCTAAAACAGTAGGTGCCATTCTGATGCATTTAAAAGTAAATTACAGTTGTTTTTGTACAATGTTTAGCATTCTGCAATTACTGTGTATTAATTATAAGATGCTACGTACTGCTAGTAGCATTTTGAGGCCATTAAGAAATCGCATTCAAACATCGAAATAGCGTTACTAAAATTTAAAAAATCTGAAAGCGTTTCTACTATCGATATGATATTCAAAACGTCTCAGATCGTCCGCCAGTGCGTTTACAGGCTCTAGCATGCCATTTTGTCTACTTCTAAAACAGTAGGTGCCATTCTGATGCAATTAAAATTAGTATACAGTTGTTTCTGTACAATGTTTAGCATTCTGCAATTACTGTCTATTAATTATAATATGTTACGTACTGCTAGTAGCATTTTGAGGCCATTAAGAAATCGCATTCAAACATCGAAATAGCGTTACTAAAATTAAAAAAATCTGAAAGCGTTTCTACTATCGATATGATATTCAAAACGTCTCAGATCGTCCGCTAGAGCGTTTACAGGCTCTAGCATGCCTTTTTGTCTACTTCTGAAACAGTAGGTGCCATTCTGATGCATTTAAATGTAGTTTACAGTTGTTTTTGTACAATAGCATTCTGCAATTACTGTCTATTAATTATAATATGTTACGTACTGCTAGTAGCATTTTGAGGCCATTAAGAAGTCGCATTCAAACATAGAAATAGCGTTACTAAAATTTAAAAAATCTGAAAGCGTTTCTACTATCGATATGATATTCAAAACGTCTCAGATCGTCCGCCAGAGCGTTTACAGGCTCTAGCATGCCATTTTGTCTACTTTTAAAACAGTAGGTGCCATTCTGATGCATTTAAAATTAGTATACAGTTGTTTCTGTACAATATTTAACATTCTGCAATTACTGTCTATTAATTATAATATGTTACGTACTGCTAGTAGCATTTTGAGGCCATTAAGAAGTCGCATTCAAACATAGAAATAGCGTTACTAAAACTAAAAAAATCTAAGAACGTTTCTATATCGAAATGATATCCAAAACGTCTCAGATCGGCCGCCAAAGCGTTGACAGGCTCTAGAATGCCATTTAGCCTACTTCTAAAACAGTAGGTGCCATTCTGATGCATTTAAAATTAGTATACAGTTGTTTCTGTACAATATTTAGCATTCTGCAATTACTGTCTATTAATTATAATATGCTACGTACTGCTAGTAGCATTTTGAGGACATTAAGAAGTCGCATTCAAACATCGAAATAGCGTTACTAAAATTTAAAAAATTTTAAAGCGTTTCTACTATCGATATGATATTGAATACGTCTCAGATCGTCCGCCATAGCGTTTACAGGCGCTAGCATGCCATTTTGTCTACTTCTAAAACAGTAGGTGCCATTCTGATGCATTTAAAAGTAAATTACAGTTGTTTTTGTACAATGTTTAGCATTCCGCAATTACTGTGTATTAATTATAAGATGCTACGTACTGCTAGTAGCATTTTGAGGCCATTAAGAAATTGCATTCAAAAATCGAAATAGCGTTACTAAAATTTAAAAAATCTGAAAGCGTTTCTACTATCGATATGATATTCAAAACGTCTCAGATCGTCCGCCAGTGCGTTTACAGGCTCTAGCATGCCATTTTGTCTACTTCTAAAACAGTAGGTGCCATTCTGATGCAATTAAAATTAGTATACAGTTGTTTCTGTACAATGTTTAGCATTCTGCAATTACTGTCTATTAATTATAATATGTTACGTACTGCTAGTAGCATTTTGAGGCCATTAAGAAGTCGCATTCAAACATCGAAATAGCGTTACTAAAATTTAAAAAATTTGAAAGCGTTTCTACTATCGATATGATATTGAAAACGTCTCAGATCGTCCGCCATAGCGTTTACAGGCGCTAGCATGCCATTTTGTCTACTTCTAAAACAGTAGGTGCCATTCTGATGCATTTAAAAGTAAATTACAGTTGTTTTTGTACAATGTTTAACATTCTGCAATTACTGTGTATTAATTATAAGATGCTACGTACTGCTAGTAGCATTTTGAGGCCATTAAGAAATCGCATTCAAACATCAAAATAGCGTTACTAAAATTTAAAAAATCTGAAAGCGTTTCTACTATCGATATGATATTCAAAACGTCTCAGATCGTCCGCCAGTGCGTTTACAGGCTCTAGCATGCCATTTTGTCTACTTCTAAAACAGTAGGTGCCATTCTGATGCAATTAAAATTAGTATACAGTTGTTTCTGTACAATGTTTAGCATTCTGCAATTACTGTCTATTAATTATAATATGTTACGTACTGCTAGTAGCATTTTGAGGCCATTAAGAAGTCGCATTCAAACATCGAAATAGTGTTACTAAAACTAAAAAAATCTAAGAACGTTTCTATATCGATATGATATTCAAAACGTCTCAGATCGTCCGCTAGAGCGTTTACAGGCTCTAGCATACCTTTTTGTCTACTTCTAAAACAGTAGGTGCCATTCTGATGCATTTAAAAGTAGTTTACAGTTGTTTTTGTACAATGTTTAGCATTCTGCAATTACTGTCTATTAATTATAATATGTTACGTACTGCTAGTAGCATTTTGAGGCCATTAAGAAGTCGCATTCAAACATAGAAATAGCGTTACTAAAATTTAAAAAATCTGAAAGCGTTTCTACTATCGATATGATATTCAAAACGTCTCAGATCGTCCGCCAGAGCGTTTACAGGCTCTAGCATGCCATTTTGTCTACTTCTAAAACAGTAGGTGCCATTCTGATGCAATTAAAATTAGTATACAGTTGTTTCTGTACAATGTTTAGCATTCTGCAATTACTGTCTATTAATTATAATATGTTACGTACTGCTAGTAGCATTTTGAGGCCATTAAGAAGTCGCATTCAAACATCGAAATAGTGTTACTAAAACTAAAAAAATCTAAGAACGTTTCTATATCGATATGATATTCAAAACGTCTCAGATCGTCCGCTAGAGCGTTTACAGGCTCTAGCATACCTTTTTGTCTACTTCTAAAACAGTAGGTGCCATTCTGATGCATTTAAAAGTAGTTTACAGTTGTTTTTGTACAATGTTTAGCATTCTGCAATTACTGTCTATTAATTATAATATGTTACGTACTGCTAGTAGCATTTTGAGGCCATTAAGAAGTCGCATTCAAACATAGAAATAGCGTTACTAAAATTTAAAAAATCTGAAAGCGTTTCTACTATCGATATGATATTCAAAACGTCTCAGATCGTCCGCCAGAGCGTTTACAGGCTCTAGCATGCCATTTTGTCTACTTCTAAAACAGTAGGTGCCATTCTGATGCATTTAAAATTAGTATACAGTTGTTTCTGTACAATGTTTAGCATTCTGCAATTACTGTCTATTAATTATAATATGTTACGTACTGCTAGTAGCATTTTGAGGCCATTAAGAAGTCGCATTCAAACATCGAAATAGTGTTACTAAAACTAAAAAAATCTAAGAACGTTTCTATATCGATATGATATTCAAAACGTCTCAGATCGTCCGCTAGAGCGTTTACAGGCTCTAGCATACCTTTTTGTCTACTTCTAAAACAGTAGGTGCCATTCTGATGCATTTAAAAGTAGTTTACAGTTGTTTTTGTACAATGTTTAGCATTCTGCAATTACTGTCTATTAATTATAATATGTTACGTACTGCTAGTAGCATTTTGAGGCCATTAAGAAGTCGCATTCAAACATAGAAATAGCGTTACTAAAATTTAAAAAATCTGAAAGCGTTTCTACTATCGATATGATATTCAAAACGTCTCAGATCGGCCGCCAGAGCGTTTACAGGCTCTAGCATGCTACTTTGTCTACTTCTAAAACGGTAGATGCTATTCTGATGCATTTAAAATTAGTTTACAGTTGTTTCTGTACAATCTTTAGCATTCTGCAATTACAGTCTATTAATTATAATATGTTACGTACTGCTAGTAGCATTTTGAGGCCATTAAGAAGTCGCATTCAAACATAGAAATAGCGTTACTAAAATTTAAAAAATCTGAAAGCGTTTCTACTAACGTTATGATATTCAAAACGTCTCAGATCGTTCGCCAGAGCGTTTACAGGCTCTAGCATGCCATTTTGTCCACTTCTAAAACAGTAGGTGCCATTCTGATGCATTTAAAAGTAGTTTACAGTTGTTTTTGTACAATGTTTAGCATTCTGCAATTACTGTCTATAAATTATAATATGTTACGTACTGCTAGTAGCATTTTGAGGCCATTAAGAAGTCGCATTCAAACATCGAAATAGTGTTACTAAAATTTAAAAAATATGTAAGCGTTTCTACTACCGATATGATATCCAAAACGTCTCAGATCGGCCGCCAGAGCGTTTACAGGCTCTAGCATTCCACTTTGTCTACTTCTGAAACGGTAGGTGCTATTCTGATGCAATTAAAATTAGTATACAGTTGTTTCTATACAATGTATAGCATTCTGCAATTACTCTTTATTAATTATAATATGTTACGTACTGCTAGTAGCATTTTGAGGCCATTAAGAAGTCGCATTCAAACATCGAAATAGCGTTACTAAAATTTAAAAAATTTGAAAGCGTTTCTACTATCGATATGATATTGAAAACGTCTCAGATCGTCCGCCATAGCGTTTACAGGCGCTAGCATGCCATTTTGTCTACTTCTAAAACAGTAGGTGCCATTCTGATGCATTTAAAAGTAAATTACAGTTGTTTTTGTACAATGTTTAACATTCTGCAATTACTGTGTATTAATTATAAGATGCTACGTACTGCTAGTAGCATTTTGAGGCCATTAAGAAATCGCATTCAAAAATCGAAATAGCGTTACTAAAATTTAAAAAATCTGAAAGCGTTTCTACTCTCGATATGATATTCAAAACGTCTCAGATCGTCCGCCAGTACGTTTACAGGCTCTAGCATGCCATTTTGTCTACTTCTAAAACAGTAGGTGCCATTCTGATGCAATTAAAATTAGTATACAGTTGTTTCTGTACAATGTTTAGCATTCTGCAATTACTGTCTATTAATTATAATATGTTACGTACTGTTAGTAGCATTTTGAGGCCATTAAGAAGTCGCATTCAAACATCGAAATAGCGTTACTAAAATTTAAAAAATTTGAAAGCGTTTCTACTATCGATATGATATTGAAAACGTTTCAGATCGTCCGCCATAGCGTTTACAGGCGCTAGCATGCCATTTTGTCTACTTCTAAAACAGTAGGTGCCATTCTGATGCATTTAAAAGTAAATTACAGTTGTTTTTGTACAATGTTTAGCATTCTGCAATTACTGTGTATTAATTATAAGATGCTACGTACTGCTAGTAGCATTTTGAGGCCATTAAGAAATCGCATTCAAACATCAAAATAGCGTTACTAAAATTTAAAAAATCTGAAAGCGTTTCTACTATCGATATGATATTCAAAACGTCTCAGATCGTCCGCCAGTGCGTTTACAGGCTCTAGCATGCCATTTTGTCTACTTCTAAAACAGTAGGTGCCATTCTGATGCAATTAAAATTAGTATACAGTTGTTTCTGTACAATGTTTAGCATTCTGCAATTACTGTCTATTAATTATAATATGTTACGTACTGCTAGTAGCATTTTGAGGCCATTAAGAAGTCGCATTCAAACATCGAAATAGTGTTACTAAAACTAAAAAAATCTAAGAACGTTTCTATATCGATATGATATTCAAAACGTCTCAGATCGTCCGCTAGAGCGTTTACAGGCTCTAGCATACCTTTTTGTCTACTTCTAAAACAGTAGGTGCCATTCTGATGCATTTAAAAGTAGTTTACAGTTGTTTTTGTACAATGTTTAGCATTCTGCAATTACTGTCTATTAATTATAATATGTTACGTACTGCTAGTAGCATTTTGAGGCCATTAAGAAGTCGCATTCAAACATAGAAATAGCGTTACTAAAATTTAAAAAATCTGAAAGCGTTTCTACTATCGATATGATATTCAAAACGTCTCAGATCGTCCGCCAGAGCGTTTACAGGCTCTAGCATGCCATTTTGTCTACTTCTAAAACAGTAGGTGCCATTCTGATGCAATTAAAATTAGTATACAGTTGTTTCTGTACAATGTTTAGCATTCTGCAATTACTGTCTATTAATTATAATATGTTACGTACTGCTAGTAGCATTTTGAGGCCATTAAGAAGTCGCATTCAAACATCGAAATAGTGTTACTAAAACTAAAAAAATCTAAGAACGTTTCTATATCGATATGATATTCAAAACGTCTCAGATCGTCCGCTAGAGCGTTTACAGGCTCTAGCATACCTTTTTGTCTACTTCTAAAACAGTAGGTGCCATTCTGATGCATTTAAAAGTAGTTTACAGTTGTTTTTGTACAATGTTTAGCATTCTGCAATTACTGTCTATTAATTATAATATGTTACGTACTGCTAGTAGCATTTTGAGGCCATTAAGAAGTCGCATTCAAACATAGAAATAGCGTTACTAAAATTTAAAAAATCTGAAAGCGTTTCTACTATCGATATGATATTCAAAACGTCTCAGATCGTCCGCCAGAGCGTTTACAGGCTCTAGCATGCCATTTTGTCTACTTCTAAAACAGTAGGTGCCATTCTGATGCATTTAAAATTAGTATACAGTTGTTTCTGTACAATGTTTAGCATTCTGCAATTACTGTCTATTAATTATAATATGTTACGTACTGCTAGTAGCATTTTGAGGCCATTAAGAAGTCGCATTCAAACATCGAAATAGTGTTACTAAAACTAAAAAAATCTAAGAACGTTTCTATATCGATATGATATTCAAAACGTCTCAGATCGTCCGCTAGAGCGTTTACAGGCTCTAGCATACCTTTTTGTCTACTTCTAAAACAGTAGGTGCCATTCTGATGCATTTAAAAGTAGTTTACAGTTGTTTTTGTACAATGTTTAGCATTCTGCAATTACTGTCTATTAATTATAATATGTTACGTACTGCTAGTAGCATTTTGAGGCCATTAAGAAGTCGCATTCAAACATAGAAATAGCGTTACTAAAATTTAAAAAATCTGAAAGCGTTTCTACTATCGATATGATATTCAAAACGTCTCAGATCGGCCGCCAGAGCGTTTACAGGCTCTAGCATGCTACTTTGTCTACTTCTAAAACGGTAGATGCTATTCTGATGCATTTAAAATTAGTTTACAGTTGTTTCTGTACAATCTTTAGCATTCTGCAATTACAGTCTATTAATTATAATATGTTACGTACTGCTAGTAGCATTTTGAGGCCATTAAGAAGTCGCATTCAAACATAGAAATAGCGTTACTAAAATTTAAAAAATCTGAAAGCGTTTCTACTAACGTTATGATATTCAAAACGTCTCAGATCGTTCGCCAGAGCGTTTACAGGCTCTAGCATGCCATTTTGTCCACTTCTAAAACAGTAGGTGCCATTCTGATGCATTTAAAAGTAGTTTACAGTTGTTTTTGTACAATGTTTAGCATTCTGCAATTACTGTCTATAAATTATAATATGTTACGTACTGCTAGTAGCATTTTGAGGCCATTAAGAAGTCGCATTCAAACATCGAAATAGTGTTACTAAAATTTAAAAAATATGTAAGCGTTTCTACTACCGATATGATATCCAAAACGTCTCAGATCGGCCGCCAGAGCGTTTACAGGCTCTAGCATGCCACTTTGTCTACTTCTGAAACGGTAGGTGCTATTCTGATGCAATTAAAATTAGTATACAGTTGTTTCTATACAATGTATAGCATTCTGCAATTACTCTTTATTAATTATAATATGTTACGTACTGCAAGTAGCATTTTGAGGCCATTAAGAAGTCGCATTCAAACATCGAAATAGCGTAACTAAAATTTAAAAAATATGTAAGCGTTTCTACTACCGATATGATATCCAAAACGTCTCAGATCGGCCGCCAGAGCGTTTACAAGCTCTAGCATGCTACTTTGTCTACTTCTAAAACGGTAGGTGCTATTCTGATGCATTTAAAATTAGTTTACAGTTGTTTCTGTACAATCTTTAGCATTCTGCAATTACAGTCTATTAATTATAATATGTTACGTACTGCTAGTAGCATTTTGAGGCTATTCAGAAGATGCATTCAAACACCGAAATAGCATTACTAAAATTTAAAGAATCTACAAGCGTTTCTGCTATCGAAATGATATCCAAAACGTCTCAGAACGGCCGCCAGAGCGTTTACAGGCTCTAGCATGCTACTTTGTCTACTTCTAAAACGGTAGGTGCTATTCTGATGCATTTAAACTTAGTTTACAGTTGTTTCTGTACAATCTTTAGCATTCTGCAATTACAGTCTATTAATTATAATATGTTACGTACTGCTAGTAGCATTTTGAGGCCATTAAGAAGTCGCATTCAAACATAGAATTAGCGTTACTAAAATTTAAAAAATCTGAAAGCGTTTCTACTATCGATATGATATTCAAAACGTCTCAGATCGTCCGCCAGAGCGTTTACAGGCTCTAGCATGCCATTTTGTCTACTTCTAAAACAGTAGGTGCCATTCTGATGCAATTAAAATTAGTATACAGTTGTTTCTGTACAATGTTTAGCATTCTGCAATTACTGTCTATTAATTATAATATGTTACGTACTGTTAGTAGCATTTTGAGGCCATTAAGAAGTCGCATTCAAACATCGAAATAGCGTTACTTATATTTAAAAATTTTGAAAGCGTTTCTACTATCGATATGATATTGAAAACGTCTCAGATCGTGCGCCATAGCGTTTACAGGCGCTAGCATGCCATTTTGTCTACTTCTAAAACAGTAGGTGCCATTCTGATGCATTTAAAAGTAAATTACAGTTGTTTTTGTACAATGTTTAGCATTCTGCAATTACTGTGTATTAATTATAAGATGCTACGTACTGCTAGTAGCATTTTGAGGCCATTAAGAAATCGCATTCAAAAATCGAAATAGCGTTACTAAAATTTAAAAAATCTGAAAGCGTTTCTACTATCGATATGATATTCAAAACGTCTCAGATCGTCCGCCAGTGCGTTTACAGGCTCTAGCATGCTATTTTGTCTACTTCTAAAACAGTAGGTGCCATTCTGATGCAATTAAAATTAGTATACAGTTGTTTCTGTACAATGTTTAGCATTCTGCAATTACTGTCTATTAATTATAATATGTTACGTACTGCTAATAGCATTTTGAGGCCATTAAGAAGTCGCATTCAAACATCGAAATAGCGTTACTAAAATTTAAAAAATCTGAAAGCGTTTCTACTATCGATATGATATTCAAAACGTCTCAGATCGTCCGCTAGAGCGTTTACAGGCTCTAGCATGCCTTTTTGTCTACTTCTAAAACAGTAGGTGCCATTCTGATGCATTTAAAAGTAGTTTACAGTTGTTTTTGTACAATGTTTAGCATTCTGCAATTACTGTCTATTAATTATAATATGTTACGTACTGCTAGTAGCATTTTGAGACCAATAAGAAGTCGCATTCAAACATCGAAATAGCGTTACTAAAATTTAAAAAATCTGTAAGCGTTTCTACTACCGATATGATATCCAAAACGTCTCAGATCGGCCGCAAGAGCGTTTACAGGCTCTAGCATGCTACTTTGTCAACTTCTAAAACGGTAGGTGCTATTCTGATGCATTTAAAATTAGTTTACAGTTGATTCTGTACAATCTTTAGCATTCTGCAATTACAGTTTTTAATTATAATATGTTACGCACTACTAGTAGCATTTTGAGGCTATTAAGAAGATGCATTCAAACACCGAAATAGCATTACTAAAATTTCAAGAATCTAAAAGCGTTTCTGCTATCGAAATGATATTCAAAACGTTTTAGATCGTCCGCCAGAGCGTTTACACGCATGCCACTTTGTCTACTTCTAAAACAGTAGGTGCCATTCTGATGCATTTAAAAGTAGTTTACAGTTGTTTTTGTACAATGTTAACATTTTGCAATTACTATCTATTAATTATAATATGTAACGTACTGCTAGTAGCATTTTGAGGCCATTAAGAAGTCGCATTCAAACATCGAAATAGCGTTACTAAAATTTAAAAAATCTGTAAGCGTTTCTACTACCGATATGATATCCAAAACGTCTCGGATCGGCCGCCAGAGCGTTTACAGGCTCTAGCATGCCACTTTGTCTACTTCTGAAACGGTAGGTGCAATTCTGATGCAATTAAAATTAGTATACAGTTGTTTCTATACAATGTATAGCATTCTGCAATTACTCTTTATTAATTATAATATGTTACGTACTGCAAGTAGCATTTTGAGGCCATTAAGAAGTCGCATTCAAACATAGAAATAGCGTTACTAAAATTTAAAAAATCTGAAAGCGTTTCTACTATCGATATGATATTCAAAACGTCTCAGATCGGCCGCCAGAGCGTTTACAGGCTCTAGCATGCTACTTTGTCTACTTCTAAAACGGTAGATGCTATTCTGATGCATTTAAAATTAGTTTACAGTTGTTTCTGTACAATCTTTAGCATTCTGCAATTACAGTCTATTAATTATAATATGTTACGTACTGCTAGTAGCATTTTGAGGCTATTAAGAAGATGCATTCAAACACCGAAATAGCATTACTAAAATTTAAAGAATCTAAAAGCGTTTCTGCTATCGAAATGATATCCAAAACGTCTCAGATCGGCCGCCAAAGCGTTTACAGGCTCTAGCATGCTACTTTGTCTACTTCTAAAACGGTAGATGCTATTCTGATGCATTTAAAATTAGTTTACAGTTGTTTCTGTACAATCTTTAGCATTATGCAATTACAGTCTATTAATTATAATATGTTACGTACTGCTAGTAGCATTTTGAGGCTATTAAGAAGATGCATTCAAACACCGAAATAGCATTACTAAAATTTAAAGAATCTATAAGCGTTTCTGCTATCGAAATGATATCCAAAACGTCTCAGATCGGCCGCCAGAGCGTTTACAGGCTCTAGCATGCTACTTTGTATACTTCTAAAACGGTAGGTGCTATTCTGATGCATTTAAAATTAGTTTACAGTTGTTTCTGTACAATCTTTAGCATTCTGCAATTACAGTCTATTAATTATAATATGTTACGTACTGCTAGTAGCCTTTTGAGGCCATTAAGAAGTCGCATTCAAACATCGAAATAGCGTTACTAAAATTTAAAAAATCTGAAAGCGTTTCTACTATCGTTATGATATTCAAAACGTCTCAAATCGTTCGCCAGAGCGTTTACAGGCTCTAGCATGCCATTTTGTCCACTTCTAAAACAGTAGGTGCCATTCTGATGCATTTAAAAGTAGTTTACAGTTGTTTTTGTACAATGTTTAGCATTCTGCAATTACTGTCTATTAATTATAATATGTTACGTACTGCTAGTAGCATTTTGAGGCCATTAAGAAGTCGCATTCAAACATCGAAATAGTGTTACTCAAACTAAAAATATCTAAGAATGTTTCTATTATCGAAATGATATCCAAAACGTCTCAGATCGGCCGCCAGAGCGTTTACAGGCTCTAGCATGCCACTTTGTCTACTTCTGAAACGGTAGGTACTATTCTGATGCAATTAAAATTAGTATACAGTTGTTTCTATACAATGTATAGCATTCTGCAATTACTCTTTATTAATTATAATATGTTACGTACTGCAAGTAGCATTTTGAGGCCATTAAGAAGTAGCATTCAAACATCGAAATAGCGTTACTAAAATTTAAAAAATCTGTAAGCGTTTCTACTACCGATATGATATCCAAAACGTCTCAGATCGGCCGCCAGAGCGTTTACAAGCTCTAGCATGCTACTTTGTCTACTTCTAAAACGGTAGGTGCTATTCTGATGCATTTAAAATTAGTTTACAGTTGTTTCTGTACAATCTTTAGCATTCTGCAATTACAGTCTATTAATTATAATATGTTACGTACTGCTAGTAGCATTTTGAGGCTATTAAGAAGATGCATTCAAACACCGAAATAGCATTACTAAAATTTAAAGAATCTAAAAGCGTTTCTGCTATCGAAATGATATCCAAAACGTCTCAGATCGGCCGCCAAAGCGTTTATAGGCTCTAGCATGCTACTTTGTCTACTTCTAAAACGGTAGGTGCTATTCTGATGCATTTAAAATTAGTTTACAGTTGATTCTGTACAATCTTTAGCATTCTGCAATTACAGTTTTTAATTATAATATGTTACGCACTACTAGTAGCATTTTGAGGCTATTAAGAAGATGCATTCAAACACCGAAATAGCATTACTAAAATTTCAAGAATCTAAAAGCGTTTCTGCTATCGAAATGATATTCAAAACGTTTTAGATCGTCCGCCAGAGCGTTTACACGCATGCCACTTTGTCTACTTCTAAAACAGTAGGTGCCATTCTGATGCATTTAAAAGTAGTTTACAGTTGTTTTTGTACAATGTTAACATTTTGCAATTACTGTCTATTAATTATAATATGTAACGTACTGCTAGTAGCATTTTGAGGCCATTAAGAAGTCGCATTCAAACATCGAAATAGCGTTACTCAAACTAAAAAAATCTAAGAACGTTCTAAAACAGTAGGTGCCATTCTGATGCATTTAAAAGTAGTTTCCAGTTGTTTCTGTACAATGTTTAGCATTCTGCAATTACTGTCTATTAATTATAATATGTTACGTACTGCTAGTAGCATTTTGAGGGCATTAAGAAGTCGCATTCAAACATCGAAATAGCGTTACTCAAACTAAAAAAATCTAAGAACGTTCTAAAACAGTAGGTGCCATTCTGATGCATTTAAAAGTAGTTTCCAGTTGTTTCTGTACAATGTTTAGCATTCTGCAATTACTGTCTATTAATTATAATATGTTACGTACTGCTAGTAGCATTTTGAGGGCATTAAGAAGTCGCATTCAAACATCGAAATAGCGTTACTAAAATTTAAAAAATCTGTAAGCGTTTCTACTACCGATATGATATCCAAAACGTCTCAGATCGGCCGCCAGAGCGTTTACAAGCTCTAGCATGCTACTTTGTCTACTTCTGAAACGGTAGGTGCAATTCTGATGCAATTAAAATTAGTATACAGTTGTTTCTATACAATGTATAGCATTCTGCAATTACTCTTTATTAATTATAATATGTTACGTACTGCAAGTAGCATTTTGAGGCCATTAAGAAGTCGCATTCAAACATCGAAATAGCGTTACTAAAATTTAAAAAATCTGTAAGCGTTTCTACTACCGATATGATATCCAAAACGTCTCAGATCGGCCGCCAGAGCGTTTACAAGCTCTAGCATGCTACTTTGTCTACTTCTAAAACGGTAGGTGCTATTCTGATGCACTTAAAATTAGTTTACAGTTGTTTCTGTACAATCTTTAGCATTCTGCAATTACAGTCTATTAATTATAATATGTTACGTACTGCTAGTAGCATTTTGAGGCTATTAAGAAGATGCATTCAAACACCGAAATAGCATTACTAAAATTTAAAGAATCTAAAAGCGTTTCTGCTATCGAAATGATATCCAAAACGTCTCAGATCGGCCGCCAAAGCGTTTACAGGCTCTAGCATGCTACTTTGTCTACTTCTAAAACGGTAGATGCTATTCTGATGCATTTAAAATTAGTTTACAGTTGTTTCTGTACAATCTTTAGCATTATGCAATTACAGTCTATTAATTATAATATGTTACGTACTGCTAGTAGCATTTTGAGGCTATTAAGAAGATGCATTCAAACACCGAAATAGCATTACTAAAATTTAAAGAATCTATAAGCGTTTCTGCTATCGAAATGATATCCAAAACGTCTCAGATCGGCCGCCAGAGCGTTTACAGGCTCTAGCATGCTACTTTGTATACTTCTAAAACGGTAGGTGCTATTCTGATGCATTTAAAATTAGTTTACAGTTGTTTCTGTACAATCTTTAGCATTCTGCAATTACAGTCTATTAATTATAATATGTTACGTACTGCTAGTAGCATTTTGAGGCCATTAAGAAGTCGCATTCAAACATCGAAATAGCGTTACTAAAATTTAAAAAATCTGAAAGCGTTTCAACTATCGTTATGATATTCAAAACGTCTCAAATCGTTCGCCAGAGCGTTTACAGGCTCTAGCATGCCATTTTGTCCACTTCTAAAACAGTAGGTGCCATTCTGATGCATTTAAAAGTAGTTTACAGTTGTTTTTGTACAATGTTTAGCATTCTGCAATTACTGTCTATTAATTATAATATGTTACGTACTGCTAGTAGCATTTTGAGGCCATTAAGAAGTCGCATTCAAACATCGAAATAGTGTTACTCAAACTAAAAATATCTAAGAATGTTTCTATTATCGAAATGATATCCAAAACGTCTCAGATCGGCCGCCAGAGCGTTTACAGGCTCTAGCATGCCACTTTGTCTACTTCTGAAACGGTAGGTACTATTCTGATGCAATTAAAATTAGTATACAGTTGTTTCTATACAATGTATAGCATTCTGCAATTACTCTTTATTAATTATAATATGTTACGTACTGCAAGTAGCATTTTGAGGCCATTAAGAAGTCGCATTCAAACATCGAAATAGCGTTACTAAAATTTAAAAAATCTGTAAGCGTTTCTACTACCGATATGATATCCAAAACGTCTCAGATCGGCCGCCAGAGCGTTTACAAGCTCTAGCATGCTACTTTGTCTACTTCTAAAACGGTAGGTGCTATTCTGATGCATTTAAAATTAGTTTACAGTTGTTTCTGTACAATCTTTAGCATTCTGCAATTACAGTCTATTAATTATAATATGTTACGTACTGCTAGTAGCATTTTGAGGCTATTCAGAAGATGCATTCAAACACCGAAATAGCATTACTAAAATTTAAAGAATCTAAAAGCGTTTCTGCTATCGAAATGATATCCAAAACGTCTCAGATCGGCCGCCAGAGCGTTTACAGGCTCTAGCATGCTACTTTGTCTACTTCTAAAACGGTAGGTGCTATTCTGATGCATTTAAAATTAGTTTACAGTTGTTTCTGTACAATCTTTAGCATTCTGCAATTACAGTCTATTAATTATAATATGTTACGTACTGCTAGTAGCATTTTGAGGCTATTAAGAAGATGCATTCAAACACCGAAATAGCATTACTAAAATTTAAATAATCTAAAAGCGTTTCTGCTATCGAAATGATATCCAAAACGTCTCAGATCGGCCGCCAAAGCGTTTACAGGCTCTAGCATGCTACTTTGTCTACTTCTAAAACGGTAGATGCTATTCTGATGCATTTAAAATTAGTTTACAGTTGTTTCTGTACAATCTTTAGCATTCTGCAATTACAGTCTATTAATTATAATATGTTACGTACTGCTAGTAGCATTTTGAGGCTATTTAGAAGATGCATTCAAACACCGAAATAGCATTACTAAAATTTTAAGAATCTAAAAGCGTTTCTGCTATCGAAATGATATCCAAAACGTCTCAGATCGGCCGCCAAAGCGTTTACAGGCTCTAGCATGCTACTTTGTCTACTTCTAAAACGGTAGATGCTATTCTGATGCATTTAAAATTAGTTTACAGTTGTTTCTGTACAATCTTTAGCATTCTGCAATTACAGTCTATTAATTATAATATGTTACGTACTGCTAGTAGCATTTTGAGGCCATTAAGAAGTCGCATTCAAACATCGAAATAGCGTTACTAAAATTAAAAAAATCTGAAAGCGTTTCTACTATCGTTATGATATTCAAAACGTCTCAGATCGATCGCCAGAGCGTTTACAGGCTCTAGCATGCCATTTTGTCCACTTCTAAAACAGTAGGTGCCATTCTGATGCATTTAAAAGTAGTTTACAGTTGTTTTTGTACAATGTTTAGCATTCTGCAATTACTGTCTATTAATTATAATATGTTACGTACTGCTAGTAGCATTTTGAGGCCATTAAGAAGTCGCATTCAAACATCGAAATAGTGTTACTCAAACTAAAAATATCTAAGAATGTTTCTATTATCGAAATGATATCCAAAACGTCTCAGATCGGCCGCCAAAGCGTTTACAGGCTCTAGCATGCTACTTTGTCTACTTCTAAAACGGTAGATGCTATTCTGATGCATTTAAAATTAGTTTACAGTTGTTTCTGTACAATCTTTAGCATTCTGCAATTACAGTCTATTAATTATAATATGTTACGTACTGCTAGTAGCATTTTGAGGCCATTAAGAAGTCGCATTCAAACATCGAAATAGCGTTACTAAAATTAAAAAAATCTGAAAGCGTTTCTACTATCGTTATGATATTCAAAACGTCTCAGATCGATCGCCAGAGCGTTTACAGGCTCTAGCATGCCATTTAGTCCACTTCTAAAACAGTAGGTGCCATTCTCATGCAATTAAAATTAGTATACAGTGGTTTCTGTACAATGTTTAGCATTCTGCAATAACTGTCTATTAATTATAATATGTTACGTACTGCAAGTAGCATTTTGAGGCCATTAAGAAGTCGCATTCAAACATCGAAATAGCGTTACTAAAATTTAAAAAATCTGAAAGCGTTTCTACTATCGATATGATATTCAAAACGTCTCAGATCGTTTGCCATAGCGTTTACAGGCGCTAGCATGCCATTTTGTCTACTTCAAAACAGGAGGTGCCATTCTGATTCATTTAAAAGTAGGTTACAGTTGTTTTTGTACAATATTTAGCATTCTGCAATTACTGTGTATTAATTATAAGATGCTACTTACTGCTAATAGCATTTTGAGGCCATTAAGAAGTCGCATTCAAACATCGAAATAGCGTTACTAAAACTAAAAAAATCTAAGAACGTTTCTATATCGAAATGATATCCAAATCGTCTCAGATCGGCCGCGAAAGCGCTTACAGGTTCTAGCATGCCATTTAGCCTACTTCTAAAACAGTAGGTGCCATTCTGATGCATTTAAAATTAGTATACAGTTGTTTCTGTACAATATTTAACATTCTGCAATTACTGTCTATTAATTATAATATGTTACGTACTGCTAGTAGCATTTTGAGGCCATTAAGAAGTCGCAGTCAAACATCGAAATAGCGTTTCTAAAATTTAAAAATCTGAAAGCGTTTCTACTATCGATATGATATTCAAAACGTCTCAGATCGTCCGCCGGAGCGTTTACAGGCTCTAGCATGCCATTTTGTCTACTTCTAAAACAGTAGGTGCCATTCTGATGCATTTAAATGTAGTTTCCAGTTGTTTCTGTACAATGTTTAGCATTCTGCAATTACTGTCTATTAATTATAATATGTTACGTACTGCTAGTAGCATTTTGAGGCCATTAAGAAGTCGCATTCAAACATCGAAATAGCGTTACTAAAATTTAAAAAATCTGTAAGCGTTTCTACTACCGATATGATATCCAAAACGTCTCAGATCGGCCGCCAGAGCATTTAGAGGCTCTAGCATGCTACTTTGTCTACTTCTAAAACGGTAGGTGCTATTCTGATGCATTTAAAATTAGTTTACAGTTGTTTCTGTACAATCTTTAGCTTTCTGCAATTACAGTCTATTAATTATAATATGTTACGCACTACTAGTAGAATTTTGAGGCTATTAAGAAGATGCATTCAAACACCGAAGTAGCATTACTAAAATTTAAAGAATCTAAAAGCGTTTCTGCTATCGAAATGATATTCAAAACGTTTCAGATCGTCCGCCAGAGCGTTTACACGCATGCCACTTTGTCTACTTCTAAAACAGTAGGTGCCATTCTGATGCATTTAAAAGTAGTTTACAGTTGTTTTTGTACAATGTTTAGCATTTTGCAATTACTGTCTATTAATTATAATACGTTACGTACTGCTAGTAGCATTTTGAGGCCATTAAGAAGTCGCATTCAAACATCGAAATAGCGTTACTCAAACTAAAAAAATCTAAGAACGTTCTAAAACAGTAGGTGCCATTCTGATGCAATTAAAATTAGTATACTGTTGTTTCTATACAATGTAGCATTCTGCAATTACTCTTTATTAATTATAATATGTTACGTACTGCTAGTAGTATTTTGAGGACATTAAGAAGTCGCATTCAAACATCGAAATAGCGTTACTAAAATTAAAATAATCTGAAAGCTTTTCTACTATCGATATGATATTCAAAACGTCTCAGATCGTCCTCCAGAGCGTTTACAGTCTCTAGCATGCCACTTTGTCTACTTCTGAAACGGTAGGTGCTATTCTGATGCAATTAAAATTAGTATACAGTTGTTTCTATACAATGTTTAGCATTTTGCAATTACTCTTTATTAATTATAATATGTTACGTACTGCTAGTAGTATTTTGAGGACATTAAGAAGTCGCATTCAAACATCGAAATAGCGTTACTAAAATTAAAAAAATCTGAAAGCTTTTCTACTATCGATATGATATTCAAAACGTCTCAGATCGTCCTCCAGAGCGTTTACAGTCTCTAGCATGCCACTTTGTCTACTTCTGAAACGGTAGGTGCTATTCTGATGCATTTAAAATTAGTTTACAGTTGTTTCTGTACAATGTTTAGCATTCTGCAATTACTGTCTTACTTACTTACTTACTTACTCCTTGGCGCTACGGTCCGTAAAGGTCCATGGCCTCCCAGGGGGGGTTTCTTGACTGACTTTTTACAAGGTGCGGACGTCACTCGCACCTCAACCTTTGACGTAAATGTCATAGGGTGGGTAGTTTACTTTTACTCTTCGCTATTCTTGATCTTGGTTACGATCTTTCTCCACTCTTTTCTATCTGCAGCCTTCTGCTTCCATTGGGAGACCCCTGCTGTTCTTAAATCCTTTTCTGCTTCTTCCTTCCACCTTAGTCTCGGCCTGCCCTTACTTCTTCTACCTTCTGGCTTTCCTTCCAATATCTTCTTTGGTCCACGTGTTTGTTGCATCCGCTCGATATGACCTAGCCATCTTATCCGCATACTTTTAATGTCATTGGATATGCTTGCTTCCCTATACCTTTCCCTGATTTCGCTATTCATTAACACACGCCACTCGCCATTCTCGTTCACCGGCCCGTATATTTTTCTTAATATTTTGCGCTCCCACGTGTCCAGCTGTTTGCGCTTTTTTTGTGTCAAGCACCACGATTCCGCACCATAGGTCACTACCGGTTTTATCACTGTTCTATACACTTTAATTTTATTTTTAATCGATAACACTTTTGAATTAATTATATCCCTTAACCCAAAGTAACATCTATTACCCGCCGAAATTCTAGCCTTGAGTTCCTCTTCTACTTCGTTTCTTTCATTAATAATAGATCCTAGGTATTTAAAGTTGTCAACCCGTTCATATCGGCTTTCATTTATTGCAAAATCCTCAATATTTTTATATCTATTAGTATTTTTCGTATTAATCATATATTTTGATTTGGCTACGTTGATTTTTAGCCCTTGCCTACCTGCCGCTTCTTCTAGGTATTTAACAACTTCTTCCAGGTCTCCAGTTGTTCTACTTATTACATCAATATCGTCGGCGTATGCTAGAATTTGGCACTGTCTATTATATATTGTGCCCCCTGGGTTAATGGGAACGTTTCTAATAATCCTTTCCAGTGCAAAATTGAACAGTGTCGTTGACATTGCGTCTCCTTGCCTCAGTCCATTCCTAATCATGATACTTTCTGTCAGCTGCCCTTGTATTTTGACTTTTGCCTTCGTATCCAACAAACACATTTTGACCAGTAGTATTATCTTTCTAGGTATTCCAAACTCGTCTAATCCCTGGAGCAGTTCCGATCTAATTATGGTGTCATAGGCTTGTCTGAAATCTATGAACAAATGATGAACATCAATATTAAATTCCCAGAATTTTTCGAGGATTTGTCTAATTATAAATAGTTGGTCCGTGGTTGCTCTACCATCTCTGAACCCGCATTGGTATTCACCAACTATTTTTTCCATCCAGGTGTGTAGTTTTCTTTCTACAAGTTTACTTATTACCTTATACCCTATGTTAAGTAGGGCTATGCCTCTATAATTATCACACACTGCCTTATCTCCCTTCTTAAATATGGGGCATATAACTGCTGTATTCCATTCTTTCGGTATTATTTCTCGTTTCCATATATCTACTATTAAAGAGTGTATAGCTTCTCTTACCGAAGGTCCGCCGTATTTTATCATTTCTGCGGTCACACCGTCTTCACCTGGCGCCTTGCTGTTCTTTAATCTGTTTATTACCTGGTCTATTTCTTCTTTTGTAGGGGGGTCTACCGTGTCTTCTTCGCCCTGGTCTTCCCATTTCTCATATTTCAAGTTTACCTTATCCTTCGCAGGGTTCAGTAGTTTCTCAAAGTACTCCTTCCAACGGTTCATTATTTCTTGTTTACTGCCCAATAGCTTCCCCTCGTCATTCTTGCAGAGCATTGTTCTTGGTTGGAAACCGGCTTTTTGTCTTTTAACTTCTTTGTAGAATTTCCTTGTACTCTGCCCTCTACCTGCTCCTTCCATTTCCTCCAATCTCCGTTGCTCGAATTTCCTCTTTTTCTCTCTGCATTTTAAGTTGGCAACTTTTCTTTTATTTTTAAATGTCTCTATATTATCGTCCCTCCTGTTCCGTAGCATTTCTAGTCTTGCTTCGTTCCTTTCGGCAATTACTCGTTCGCATTCTTCGTCGTACCATTTTTTTCCTTTATTCTTTTTTTGTTTTCCTACTATTTCCATCGTGGCTTCGGTCACTATTCTTTTTATGTTACTCCAACTTTCCTCTGTCTTCAGTTTCCTCTCTATCTGATTCTCCTTTCTCCTCTTTTCGCCCCAGCCTTTCGAACTTCTCTTGCACGCTGTTAGAATACGCATCCCTGGCTCCGATATCCTCTCTAAGTTTTTCAATGTTAAGTTGTTGGTTTCTCACCGCTTTCCCTTGTTTTTCACTTTTAATTCTATGTCTGAATTTGGTTTTGACCAAGAAATGGTCTGTATCGCAATCTGCACCTCTGTAGCTTTTTACATCCAAGATGCTGTTTGCATGTCGTGCATCTATTACTACGTGATCTATTTGACTTCTAGTTTTCTTATCTGGAGATATCCACGTTTCTTTATGTACCGCCTTATGGGGGAACATTGTGCTAGCCACTACCATATTTTTCCCGCATGCAAAATCTATCAATCGCATCCCGTTATCATTGCTGGCTAGGTGAAGGCTATGCTTCCCTATAGTTGGAATGTAGACCTGCTCTCTTCCCACTCTGGCATTCCAATCTCCTATCACCACCTTGAAGTCATAGTTGCCTATTTTGTCCATCGCACTTTCCAGTTTTGCATAAAACATTTCCTTAACTTCATCATCGCTATCCTCTGTCGGCGCATGTACATTCACTAGAACTATATTACAAAATACTCCCTTAATCTTTAGGATCGCTAACCGCTCATTTATTGGTATAAATTCTGTTATGATATTTCTATGCTCTTTATTTATCATGAAGCCGACACCGATTTGGCCTTTTTTTGCTCCGCTATAACATATGGTGTAGTCCTTCACATCTGTTATCCCGTTTTCTTTCCATCCTAGTTCTTGTATGGCCAGGATGTCAATTCTATACTTTTTTATTTCTTTTAATAAGTTCTGTATTTTACCAGGTACCCCAAGGCTACGTACATTCCATGAACCAAGTGTTATGTCCCCTGTCCCAATTACTGTCTATTAACTATAATATGTTAAGTACTTCTAGTAGCAATTTGAGGCCATTAGGAAGTCGCAATCAGTCAACGAAATAGCCTTACTAAAATTTAAAAAATCTAAAAGCGTTTCTACTATCGATATGATATCCAAAGCGTCTCAGATCATCCGCCAGAACGTTTACAGGCTCTAGCATGCCATTCTGTCTACTTCTAAAACTGTAGGTACCCTTCTGTTACATTTGAAAGTAGTTTACAGTTGTTTTTGTACAATGTTTAGCATTCTGCAATTACTGTCTATTAATTATAATATGTTACGTACTGCTAGTAGCATTTTGAGGCCATTAAGAAGTCGCATTCAAACATCGAAATAGCGTTACTAAAATTTAAAAAATCTGTAAGCGTTTCTACTACCGATATGATATCCAAAACGTCTCAGATCGGCCGCCAGAGCGTTTACAGGCTCTAGCATGCTACTTTGTCTACTTCTAAAACGGTAGATGCTATTCTGATGCATTTAAAATTAGTTTACAGTTGTTTCTGTACAATCTTTAGCATTCTGCAATTACAGTCTATTAATTATAATATGTTACGTACTGCTAGTAGCATTTTGAGGCTATTAAGAAGATGCATTCAAACACCGAAATAGCATTACTAAAATTTAAAGAATCTAAAAGCGTTTCTGCTATCGAAATGATATCCAAAACGTCTCAGATCGGCCGCCAGAGCGTTTACAGGCTCTAGCATGCTACTTTGTCTACTTCTAAAACGGTAGGTGCTATTCTGATGCATTTAATATTAGTTTACAGTTGTTTCTGTACAATCTTTAGCATTCTGCAATTACAGTCTATTAATTATAATATGTTACGTACTGCTAGTAGCATTTTGCGGCCATTAAGAAGTCGCATTCAAACATCGAAATAGCGTTACTAAAATTTAAAAAATCTGAAAGCGTTTCTACTATCGTTATGATATTCAAAACGTCTCAGATCGTTCGCCAGAGCGTTTACAGGCTCTAGCATGCCATTTTGTCTACTTCTGAAACGGTAGGTGCTATTCTGATGCATTTAAAATTAGTTTACAGTTGTTTTTGTACAATGTTTAGCATTCTGCAATTACTGTCTATTAATTATAATATGTTACGTACTGCTAGTAGCATTTTGAGGCCATTAAGAAGTCGCATTCAAACATCGAAATAGTGTTACTCAAACTAAAAAAATCTAAGAATGTTTCTATTATCGAAATGATATCCAAAACGTCTCAGATCGGCCGCCAAAGCGTTTACAGGCTCTAGCATGCCATTTAGTCCACTTCTAAAACAGTAGGTGCCATTCTGATGCAATTAAAATTAGTATACAGTGGTTTCTGTACAATGTTTAGCATTCTGCAATTACTGTCTATTAATTATAATATGTTACGTACTGCAAGTAGCATTTTGAGGCTATTAAGGAGTCGCATTCAAACATCGAAATAGCGTTACTAAAATTTAAAAAATCTGAAAGCGTTTCTACTATCGATATGATATTCAAAACGTCTCAGATCGTTTGCCATAGCGTTTACAGGCGCTAGCATGCCATTTTGTCTACTTCAAAACAGGAGGTGCCATTCTGATGCATTTAAAAGTAGTTTACAGTTGTTTTTGTACAATATTTAGCATTCTGCAATTACTGTGTATTAATTATAAGATGCTACGTACTGCTAATAGCATTTTGAGGCCATTAATAAGTCGCATTCAAACATCGAAATAGCGTTACTAAAACTAAAAAAATCTAAGAACGTTTCTATATCGAAATGATATCCAAATCGACTCACATCCGCCGCGAAAGCGTTTACAGGTTCTAGCATGCCATTTAGCCTACTTCTAAAACAGTAGGTGCCATTCTGATGCATTTAAAATTAGTATACAGTTGTTTCTGTACAATATTTAACATTCTGCAATTACTGTCTATTAATTATAATATGTTACGTACTGCTAGTAGCATTTTGAGGCCATTAAGAAGTCGCATTCAACATCGAAATAGCGTTACTAAAATTTAAAAAATCTGAAAGCGTTTCTACTATCGATATGAAATTCAAAACGTCTCAGATCGTCCGCCAGAGCGTTTACAGGCTCTAGCATGCCATTTTGTCTACTTCTAAAACAGTAGGTGCCATTCTGATGCAATTAAAATTAGTATACAGTTGTTTCTGTACAATGTTTAGCATTCTGCAATTACTGTCTATTAATTATAATATGTTACGTACTGCTAGTAGCTTTTTGAGGCCATTAAGAAGTCGCATTCAAACATCGAAATAGCGTTACTAAAATTTAAAAAATCTGAAAGCGTTTCTACTATCGATATGATATTCAAAACGTCTCAGATCGTCCGCTAGAGCGTTTACAGGCTCTAGCATGCCTTTTTGTCTACTTCTAAAACAGTAGGTGCCATTCTGATGCATTTAAAAGTAGTTTACAGTTGTTTTTGTACAATGTTTAGCATTCTGCAATTACTGTGTATTAATTATAAGATGCTACGTACTGCTAATAGCATTTTGAGGCCATTAAGAAGTCGCATTCAAACATCGAAATAGCGTTACTAAAACTAAAAAAATCTAAGAACGTTTCTATATCGAAATGATATCCAAAACGTCTCAGATCGGCCGCCAAAGCGTTTACAGGCTCTAGCATGTCCTTTAGCCTACTTCTAAAACAGTAGGTGCCATTCTGATGCCTTTAAAATTAGTATACAGTTGTTTCTGTACTATATTTAACATTCTGCAATTACTGTCTATTAATTATAATATGTTACGTACTGCTAGTAGCATTTTGAGGCCATTAATAAGTCGCATTCAAACATCGAAATAGCGTTACTAAAACTAAAAAAATCTAAGAACGTTTCTATATCGAAATGATATCCAAATCGACTCACATCCGCCGCGAAAGCGTTTACAGGTTCTAGCATGCCATTTAGCCTACTTCTAAAACAGTAGGTGCCATTCTGATGCATTTAAAATTAGTATACAGTTGTTTCTGTACAATATTTAACATTCTGCAATTACTGTCTATTAATTATAATATGTTACGTACTGCTAGTAGCATTTTGAGGCCATTAAGAAGTCGCATTCAACATCGAAATAGCGTTACTAAAATTTAAAAAATCTGAAAGCGTTTCTACTATCGATATGAAATTCAAAACGTCTCAGATCGTCCGCCAGAGCGTTTACAGGCTCTAGCATGCCATTTTGTCTACTTCTAAAACAGTAGGTGCCATTCTGATGCAATTA
Source organism: Agriotes lineatus (assembly GCA_940337035.1). NCBI lineage: Eukaryota > Metazoa > Arthropoda > Insecta > Coleoptera > Elateridae > Agriotes > Agriotes lineatus. The sequence goes on from CALNHX010006840.1 coordinate 45,600, forward strand.
AAATTAGTATACAGTTGTTTCTGTACAATGTTTAGCATTCTGCAATTACTGTCTATTAATTATAATATGTTACGTACTGCTAGTAGCTTTTTGAGGCCATTAAGAAGTCGCATTCAAACATCGAAATAGCGTTACTAAAATTTAAAAAATCTGAAAGCGTTTCTACTATCGATATGATATTCAAAACGTCTCAGATCGTCCGCTAGAGCGTTTACAGGCTCTAGCATGCCTTTTTGTCTACTTCTAAAACAGTAGGTGCCATTCTGATGCATTTAAAAGTAGTTTACAGTTGTTTTTGTACAATGTTTAGCATTCTGCAATTACTGTCTATCAATTATAATATGTTACGTACTGCTAGTAACATTTTGAGGCCATTAAGAAGTCGCATTCAAACATCGAAATAGCGTTACTAAAATTTAAAAAATCTGTAAGCGTTTCTACTACCGATATGATATCCAAAACGTCTCAGATCGGCCGCCAGAGCGTTTACAGGCTCTAGCATGCTACTTTGTCTACTTCTAAAACGGTAGGTGCTATTCTGATGCATTTAAAATTAGTTTACAGTTGTTTCTGTACAATCTTTAGCATTCTGCAATTACAGTCTATTAATTATAATATGTTTCGCACTACTAGTAGCATTTTGAGGCTATTAAGAAGTCGCATTCAAACATCGAAATAGCGTTACTAAAATTTAAAAAATCTGAAAGCGTTTCTACTATCGATATGATATTCAAAACGTCTCAGATCGTCCGCCAGAGCGTTTACAGGCTCTAGCATGCCATTTTGTCTACTTCTAAAACAGTAGGTGCCATTCTGATGCAATTAAAATTAGTATACAGTTGTTTCTGTACAATGTTTAGCATTCTGCAATTACTGTCTATTAATTATAATATGTTACGTACTGCTAGTAGCTTTTTGAGGCCATTAAGAAGTCGCATTCAAACATCGAAATAGCGTTACTCAAACTAAAAAAATCTAAGAACGTTCTAAAACAGTAGGTGCCATTCTGATGCAATTAAAATTAGTATACAGTTGTTTCTATACAATGTTTAGCATTCTGCAATTACTCTTTATTAATTATAATATGTTACGTACTGCTAGTAGTATTTTGAGGACATTAAGAAGTCGCATTCAAACATCGAAATAGCGTTACTAAAATTTTAAAAATCTGAAAGCGTTTCTACTATCGATATGAAACTCAAAACGTCTCAGATCGTCCTCCAGAGCGTTTACAGGCTCTAGCATGCCATTTTGTCTACTTCTAAAACAGTAGGTGCCATTCTGATGCATTTAAAAGTAGTTTACAGTTGTTTTTGTACAATGTTTAGCATTCTGCAATTACTGTCTATTATCATAATCATCATAATCATAACTCTATAATAAAGCAGAACAGTTCCCAAGGTCAAACATATCAACTCGTGGTCTATGCGTGGTTACGATTGTGGGCGTGGTCTTGATATTAGCAGCGTTGCCAGACCTGGTACAATTCTACGAATCTGGTACATTTTGAAACCGTTTCTACAAATTTATTTCGTACAGTGTAAATCTGGCAACAGGGCTAAAATCATCGTGTTGACAGCTGGCCTTTAGTTTACGAAGAAGGAAACCCTCATTTCTGTTGTAGAAAAGTGAGTATTCGTTATTATATTTTCCATTTTAATTTTGTGTGCTTTTGTGTGACATAACCTAAGATTTGCATGGAAATTTTATCTGGCAAAAACAGAGGCAATCAATGCGTTTCGCACTGCACAATTTTCATTATTATCAATCCTATTAACGACATAATTTTACAGTACATTATAATTACAGATACCTTCCTTAAAGGAGAAATTGGTGGAAAAAGAAAAGCAGCTAAATGAAATAAAACAAGAATTCCTCGACAGTAGGCAAGTCTTGTCTGAAAACTAGAAAGAAGCTGTAAGTGAAGCCAAAAAGCAATACGAAGCGATGGATAGCGCGCTAGAGGTGAATTTATTAAAAGGGACGCTGTAAAATACCTTTATTAACTAGTGCCATTTCAGATTCTACATAGTATACAAACTGTAGTTCAACAGTGCCCACCGCTAGCCAAGCTGCAGAGAGATTTAGAAGAAACAAGCTTTCAGAGCGCATTGTCGATGCACATAGCTGCCCCATCCGACGACATTGCTGAATTCCGTTAACAACTTAGAGATTCCTTCACCCATAAATAGTACTGCCTAAGTTACGTACTAAAGTGTGTGTTTAGTTATCACGAGTACGTTGTGAAACAAGAATTCCTCGACAGTAGACAAGTCTTGTCTGAAAACTGGAAAGAAGCTGTAAGTGAAGCCAAAAAGCAATACGAAGCGATGGATAGCGCGCTAGAGGTGAATTTATTAAAAGGGACGCTGTAAAATACCTTTATTAACTAGTGCGATTTCAGATTCTACATAGTATACAAACTGTAGTTCAACAGTGCCCACCGCTAGCCAAGCTGCAGAGAGATTTAGAAGAAACAAGCTTTCAGAGCGCATCGTCGATGCACATAGCTGCCCCATCCGACGGCATTGCTGAATTCCGTTAACAACTTAGGGTAAACGATAAAAAATGTATAGTCAATTACGGTGCGACTGATGTACATGGATTATCCGAACATTGTTTGGTTTATTGTGACTACCCTATTAAATGTAAATTGCATCGCAAAAGTTTTTTTGTATACTTGCAGAGATTTTGCTAATTTTGATTATGAGGAGGTCTCTTCCATGGCACAATTTAATAAATTTAATCATAGACAGTGCGGACAGTAAAAGAATTCAGCATATGCAAAATACATGCCTGAGGTTTATTCATGGTATTAGAAAATTTTATCACATAACACATAAACTTAACGAAATTAAATGGTTAAATATGCACAATCGCAGAATACTTCATTCAGCCACATTGTTTCATAAAATTATCTCAAATAAAGTACCCTCTTATTTACTTAATAAAATTGAATTTAGATGTGATGTTCATAGTGTTAATATGCGAAATAGAAATTTAATTACGCCTCCATATCACAAAACTGCAATGTATGAGCGATCCTTTTCTTACGATATAGCTTATTTATACAATTCTTTGCCGGAGTATCTCAAAACCTGTTCACCTGAGAAATTTAACTCTAATCTATTTAAAATTCTACTTAATCACCAAATCGGTGCAGCATAATCACTCTCTTACATACAGTGTGTCCCAGGATTGATGTTACAAGAGGTGAGATGTACTAAAAATTTTTGAATTTTATTTTAAGGTTCTGGGATTCGGTCCTGCTTGATTTGAAAAGAATTTTAAGAATATTTTCATTTTTTTTAAAAACAAGTAGGCCTTGACAGGGAAGCAAAAACTATTTTATTTTCAGGTAAACTACCCTTTTTGTTTATGATACGGCAAAATTCTATTAAGGAAAGTTGTTTATAATGATAAATTTCGGCGCTATACAAAATTTCAGAAAGATCTGTCGAATTAGGAAAAGCCGTTATTTTTTAAATTATTTTATTTTATTTTCAGGTAAACTACCTTTTTTGTTCATGATACGGCAAAATTGTATGAAGAAAAGTTGTTCAGAATGAGAAATTATGGCCCTATACAAAATTTCAGAAAGATCTGTTGACTTAGATTTAACCGTAATTTTTAATAAATGCAATTGTTTAATCCAAAAAATAACGTTTTAATCTAAGTCGACAGATCCTTCTGAAATTTTGTATAGGGTTATAATTTGTCATTCTAAACAACTTTTATTAATAAAATTTTACCGTATCATGAACAAAAAGGGTAGTTTACCTGAAATTAACATACAATTATCTCAAAAATAACGGTTTTTTATAAGTCGGCAGATCTTTCTGAAATTTTGTATCGGGCCATAATTTATCATTCTAAACAATTTTTCTTAATAAAATTTTGCCGTATCATGAACACAAAGGGTACTTTACCTGAAAATAAAATAGTTTTCGCTTTCCTGTCAAGGCCTACTTGTTTTTCAAAAACTGAAAATATTCTTAAAATTCTTTTCAAACCAAGCAGGACCGAATCCCAGAACCTTAAAATAAAATTCAAAATTTTTTAGACCATCTCACCTCTTGTAACATCAATCCTGGGACACACTGTATATGTTTAACATTACAATATTATTGCTCTACAGTTAGTGTCGTTAATTATTTAATATTTGTTATCTAAGTGGAAAAGCAGATGCTATTTTAAATAGTAATCTGAATTTGCCCTTTTGGTGGTGAAATGGGGGTTGTCGAAATTAAGTGTCTTTATTGCGCAAAGGACATTGGCATAGATGACCTAAATGTTCTAAAATGTTCAGGTGTACAAAAAAAAGGATGAAGAATTTAAATTAGATTATAACCATGGCTACTACTACCAGATACAAATGCAACTCGCTATTACTGGAGTTAATTACTGTGATTTTGTGGTATGGAGTAGTAAACATTTTTTCCGTGAAAGAATACATTTCAATGAGGTATTTTGGGAAAAAGAAAGCGCTATTGCTATGAAGTTTTTTAACAATGTGATGATGCCAGAACTTCTCGGTAGGGCATCCAATCCCGGGATCCCAAAATGTCGGTATCTCGGGATCCCTAATTTTTTTATCCGGTATTTCAATCCCGGTATTTTTCCCCAATACCGGAATTTTCGATATTTTTGGGATTGCTTTTGTGTGCACTGCGTCGCAGTTCGCAGAGTCTGCGAGTCGCCTTACCCGGCCTGGCCGGCGCCAGACATGGAGCAACATGTTGATAGATAATAATTAGTATGGTTCAGGGTAGTAGCAGTTAGCAGATGTGTCCATAAACGGCGTAAACTGTGTTCAGTTGTGTTGTCACTGTTGCTTGCATATTTACCTATTATACACCTACAGGCCTATGATATATATGGATAATACTAGAAATACCGGTTCTGAAAACAGGAAATCCCGGTATTGAACACCGGAAATCCCGGTATTAAATACTGGAAATACCGGTACTGAAAACAGGGAATCCCGGTTTGAACACCGGCAATCCTGGTATTGAATACCGGGATCCAGATAGAATTACTTCAATACCGAAATCCCGGGATTGAAAATTCAGTTGGGTATTGGATGCCCTACTTCTCGGTAAATATTTCACAAATAAAGCAGTTAAGGATGCTGCAGCTAATACTGATTGGAATGTATTCAAAGAGTCGTTAAATGTTAATAATGGTACAAATTTAATGTTTTGTAATAAAAGTAGTAGTACGGAAACAAGGACCACTGCTCTCGTAGCCACGCAAACTAAAGATAACAGTATATATTGTTTGTGTAAGGGTCCTGATAATGGAACGCCTATGATTGCTTGCTGTAATTTGCACTGTTCCGTGGAATGGTTTTATCTGATTTTTATTGGCTTAACATCTGTACCTAATACTGAATGGCATTGCCCTTTATGTAGTATAAGTGAAAGTAATAGTATTTTGTATTATATTGGTATTGGAATATAAAATAAAAGCAAATAAATATTTGATCGATTTATTTATTATCACTTTAATTGCAGTACTGTAAAATAAGTAAATACAAACATCATGTTTTTAAAAGCACGACCGCTGAGATATGTGAAAAACGCAGGTCTATTTTTAAATAAGTAACCGAATGCGCCAAGTAGCTGCTATAGAACACTGCAGTTTAAATTGAAACTAAATGAATTAATAACAGATTCATCCATTTTCAAGTATTCTATAATGTATATTGGTTATTTATATTTATACAGTACAGTAAACATTGCGCTTCCATACTTTGACCAAAATTATTTAAAAAGATATTTTTGTCAACTACACGGAAAAATTGCATGTTTAACACATTGGAAAATTCCATGCTCACGTAAAACTTTTACATTTGCTGGAAAACTCTCACTTTTCTTAACTTGTAGAGCAATCTACTATTAATTCACTAGCGATTTAAGAAGAAAATTAACTCGCTAGCATATAAACATTATAAACAGTTACTTATGGTTGCTATTATAAAGATAATAATAATAATGCCAGTTTAAAATGCCAAAGAAATAATAATTAATCGAGTTATTTAACAATATCAGTAACGGCATAACTGGAGACTTGAGTTACCGCATTTATATTTTTATGGCGCTCAACGGCTTAAACCTGAAAAGAAACACAGATTGCAGGCAGCTGAAAATTATTTCGGTGGAGCAAATAATTCTCACATATAATCTCATAAGTCACAAGAGCATTAATTCTTTCCGGATTTTTTTTTTTGACTGCGTTCCAACAACTTCATATTAATTAGGACGCCTTCCAGGGGCAAGCGTTTCCTTTACAGAGACTTTCCATTTGAAAATATATTTTTTGGAACTTTTCCTTACTGCCAATCTCTAGCGTGCTTTTAAAACTTTCTTTAGTGCAACAAAAGTTATTAAATTCGTCCTACATTTTAAATGCGGCATATGCCGCGGGGTTTAAGCTAGTATATTTTCATAAGTGAGATATGTCAATTTTGCAAGTAATTCAAAAGCAACAAGGTAAGTGTTTAATACATTATTCTCGATACTACTTCTGTTAATTAAGCAATAGGGTAGATATCCAATTTACTAATTGTAATAACCGTTCAAAAAAGGGGTTATATAACAATGTCCATGATTCGCTACCGTATATGAGGGTGGGGACGTATACTGCTTTGTAAACTCTGCTTTTGACATCCTTTGACATTTCATTTTTGTTAGTTAAACCTTTATAGAGTGCCCCGTACAGCCTATTTGCTGTCTTTATTCGGCTGTTTAGTTCTTCCTCCAACGTTCCATCTTCACTAATTCCCAGGTAGTTAAAACTTTCTACTTGTTCTAGTTTGTTGTTCCTTAATTCTACTGTGATGTCTTCGTGTTGTCTTACATTAGCATTATTTTTTATTTCTCTGAATTTATTTCCATATTTTTTTTCTCAGAGCTTTGTCCCATATTTTTAGATTGTGTATTAGCCATTATTAGCATGTCATCAGCATATTTATGCCATTTCTGATATGTAGACTGATTTCATTTTGTAGCATCCTGCATGATATTTCCTGACTCGATCTTTAACCTCATTGATCATCTCATTCAGCACTAGTGTGAAGAGTAACGAGCTCAGTATCCCTCCTTGTGTAACTCCTAGATTAATTAAGAACGGTTTCGATTCCTTGTCTGTTCTTATATAGTTCATGTTTGTTTTATATAAGCTCTGTATGCTTCTTATCAGCTCAGCATTCACCTTTCTGTTTCTAAGGACCTTCCATATTTCTTCTCTTTGTATACGATCAAATGCTTTAATTAAGTCTAAGAAGCAACAATGTATCTTTTGATTGTATTCAGTAGCTCTTTCTATCAGTTGTCTAAGGCTGAATATTAGGTCGTTTGTTCCTCTTCCAGGCCTAAATCCGCATTGTGATTGTTTCCTCAATCTGTTTTCTAAGATTCGTTCAGAGCTTCCTGGCTACACTAAGTAGACATATTCCTCTATAGTTCTCAAATTTTTTGCTGTCTCCCTTCTTAAAAATGGGAAGGATAACTGCCGTTTCCCAGTCTGCAGCTATTATTTTTTCTTTCAACGCTTTATTCATGATCATGAGTAGCAGTTTTTCACCATCCTCTCCCATGAACTTTACCATTTCAAGATTAATTCTATCGTGTCCGCATGCTTCCCCTAATTTCAATCTGTTAATTGCTTCTTTGAGTTCTATTTCTGTTATAATTTCTTCTTGTGTCTCGGTTTTCTTCCCTTCTATTCTCATCTACTTCTGTGCCATCTAGTAGGGTCATGAAGTACTGTCTCCATCTATCCATAATATCTTTGGCTTTAGAGTAGAGAGTATCACGCGACGCGCACGAACTTTTCAGTGCTCGTGTCGAAAATTTAATATTTCAAGTAGTAATAATAATTAAATATTAAATCTAATTAGTCACAATTATAGTGAAAGGTGGTTTTCAGCGGTTATAGTTTGTGCGACTGTGAACAAGTTATAATCATGTCAAGAAGCTGTGCATCCTGTTTAAACAAACTCGCCAGTTCTAGCACAAGGCACAATCAGCATGTGCAGTGCACAATGTGTAATGATATTTGGCACATAAAATGTGTGGGTACACTTTTCAATGAAAGTGATAAGGTAGGAAACTGGAAATGTAAGAAATGTATTACTATCTCCGATAATGGAAATATAAATGAACCTACTTTAAAGGATCTTTTATGTGCAATTAATTCGCTAACTGTGAAGTGCGACAACATGTGCGAATCATTAGAATCCTGCCACGCAAAAATTAATGAAACTAACGGTATGATAAGGGAACAAGACAAGAAAATTCAAGCGTGTATGGAACGAATGGATGAGTTATCTAGAACACAGGTGTCACTGCAAAAGGAAAATATGAACTTGAAAATTAAAATAAACAATTTGGAGCAATATACTAGAATGAATAGTGTGGAGATCTCAGGTGTACCAGAACCGGATGGTGAGATCATGTTGGCTACCGTAAAAATTATAGGAGATGCATTAGGTTTTCCAATCGAACGCTCTATGATCGACGCATGCCATAGACTAAAGGCTGATTTGCGTAAACCGGGTGAACCGCGAAATATAATTTTAAAATTTGTGAGCCGCCTAGACAAAGAGGAATTTTTAAAAACACGAAGGGTTAAACGCAATTTTAATACAAGATCGCTTTCTCAACTTCTTCCGCGACTGGCGATGGATCCACCAAAGCCTATATACATCAATGAATCACTAACAGCCGAGAATAAACAACTTTTTTGGAAATGCAAGGAATTCAAGAGAGCGAATAACATTAAACACCTATGGATTAGAAATGGGAAAATTTATATGAGAAAAGAAGATAACAGCCAAGTTTATATTATATCTACACCCAACGATTTGAATGATGTGCGCTAATGGTAGCAACTCTTATTTAAAAATTCTTTATCAAAACGTTAGAGGGTTAAACACAAAAGCAAAAAAATTTAAGTTAAATGTTATCTCTAGTAATTATGACATTATTTTGTTAACTGAAAGTGGGTTAAGTGATTTTGTGTATGACGGTGAGTTATTTCCATCTACGTATACTGTATACAGAAGAGACAGGGATTGTGCTTTGGTCAACAAATCAGGTGGAGGCGGTGTACTGATAGCAGTAAAATCGAACCTGAACAGTCAAAGATGTCTTTTTGATACGGTATGTGAGGACATATGGGTTAAGTTAAGTATGAACTCGTTTGCTTTATATTTATGTTGCGTGTATATTCCGCCCAATTCTTCTTTTCAATTATATCGTTCCTTTTATGATGGATGTGAATTAAATTTTATTGGCAATAATAGGAATTTGTTTATTGCAGGCGATTTTAATTTGCCTAGGTTAAATAGAGCACATAATATTTCTAACTTAACTGAAAAAGAATCTGAGTATTTTAATTTCTTAAATTTATTATCTTTAAAGCAATATAACACAATATTAAATGCTAATGGTGTATATCTGGATCTCATATTAACAAATGTAGTAAGCAACAATTTTACTGTGGAGCTAGGAACCCCGCTTGTACCAGAAGATGCCCATCATCCTACATTATATTGTGAATTAGAATGCATCAGTAAATTTGTGGGCAGTTCTGATACATTCGGCGGCGAACAGTACAACTACCGGAAAGCCGACTTTTTAAAGTTGTATCATGGTATTCGCAATACAGATTGGGATTTTGAAGGTGTTACTGATGTTGACACTGCAGTAGATATCTTTTACAATGTATTGTATAATGTATTGGACGAAGCGGTCCCCAAAACTAAAAATATAAAGCGACGTTACCCCTGTTGGTTTACACCGGACATTATCAGAGATATTAAACGAAAAGACAGGTTTAGGAAACTGTACAGAAAAACTAAAATCGAAAATTACCGTTTAAATTTTGTTTATTTGAGACTAAAAGTTAAAGTTGACACTGCCAATGCATATAAAAACTATATAAAAGACGTGGAAGATAATTTAAATGTTCAACCTGACACATTTTGGTCTTTTTTGAAATCGATTCGGAGAAACAACAGTAGTGACGTCGTAACGCAATATAACGGTATAAGTTTGGAACGGAATACCTCTGAAGCAGATTCATTTGCAAATTATTTTCAATCCGTGTACTCGAAAGAAAGAGCAGCCTACAATTTGACTGACATTCAACAGTCGTTTCCATTAATAAATAATAGTTTGCATATTACTGATATTACTCCAGATGACATTTTACTAGCTATTAAAAATCTTAAGCCTAAGAAATCTGTGGGACCGGACAAAGTACCGGCATATATATTCAAGGCTTGTGCGGAATATTTTGTAAAACCACTACAATTTATTTACAATTTAATAATAAATACTGCAACGTTTCCCAGCCAGTGGAGGATAACGAAAGTATGCCCCATATTTAAGAGCGGTAGTAAAAATGACGTAATCAATTACAGGCCAGTATCTCTTGTTTCAGTTCCCTGCAAGATATTTGAGTCCATAATATATAAATATCTATACAGTTTTATTAAACCTCATATCAGTACCTCCCAACATGGTTTTGTACCGCGTAGGTCAACGATAACTAATCTATTACTTTTTACAGAATTTATTTCAGAGAGTATCAGTAAAAATTTACAAGCAGACGTAATCTACACTGACTTCGAAAAAGCATTCGATCGGGTTAATCATGATGTACTTTTGAAAAAACTTTATGATTACGGAGTTGGTGAAAATTTATTATTATTATTTATATCTTATTTAAAACACAGACATCAATATGTAGTTTACAACGGTAAAACATCTTCGAAATTCGAAACTTTATCAGGCGTGCCTCAAGGCAGCAATTTGGGGCCTTTATTGTTTTTAATACTTATTAATGATCTACCACAAAATGTGATTAACTCAGAATGTCAACTATTTGCTGATGATTTTAAGATATATAAAGGGATTACCTGTTTAAAAGATTGCCTTTTGTTACAGGAAGATATTGATCGAGTGTATACTTGGACGGTAAAAAACAAACTTACATTTAACATAAAAAAATGCGTGATTGTTAATTTTTCAAAAAGAGTTGACTTACATCAATATCACTACAAAATCGGAAATGTGTTATTGGAAACAAGGCAAGGAATAAAGGATTTAGGAGTATACTTTGATAACAAACTGAATTTTAACTCTCATGTTAACCAGTGTGTCAAAAAAGCATATAAACAACTTGGATTTATACTAAGAAATTCCGCTTGCTTCCAAAACATCAATACTTACAAAAGGCTATATAATACCTTTGTCAGATGTCATCTGGAGTACGCGTCGGTTGTTTGGTCACCGTGTTAAAATTTCTATATTAATGCGATTGAGAAAGTTCAAAAAAGGTTTCTTAGATTTTTATATTATAAAATGTATGGCCAATATACGTATCTCATACCAACTTCTGAATTACGTGCAGAATTTAATATACTGTCATTAGAAAGACGACGTAAATTACTTTCGGCAATAATTGTTTACAAGATTTTGCATAATTTAATACTGTTCCAGTCTTCTACGGTTTTTCAAATTTAATGTTCCACATTATCCCAGTAGAAACAGATCTGTATTTTACATTAGTACTTGCAGAACTAACTTTTCGATGAATTCGCCTATTTATAAACTAAGTACTGTATCTAATAACTTCAGCCATTTGGATATATTTGCAATGAGTCTGGCTTCATATAAAAAAGGTTTAATATTGGAACTTATTAGATAGGGCAGGGTGTTTGGTGGGTGTCGGGATGGGATGGTGCGGTGCCGTCGTCTGGTTGTGCAGCATCAGCGTGTATTGTACGCTGTTGATGGGGGACCCGATGCTGGTGTGTGCTTCTGTCGTGACACTACACTGACACTTCGTTTAGTATTAACTTTTATTCGCAGCTGCGACTATGTAGATTCCGCATTTATTTTATTTTTTTCTTATAATTTATTGTGTGTGTCTTTTAATATGATTACTACATATTACTATTACGGTATCTCTATTTTTGTATTTTCTTATATGTATATATGTAATATTGCAACCTTTATTTGGTGGTAACTGTTGGTTGCATAAATAAATAAATAAATAAATAAATAAATAAATAATGACTTTCCCTTCTTTGCCTTCTATTTTGATCAATGGCTTTTCTTTTCTTTCTTGAAGCTTTTCAGATTATAGAACAGTTTTTGGTTATTTCTGTCATTTTTCTCCATTGTCTTCCCAAAATTCCCCCGTACGTTATTTTTTGGTTCCTGTACTTTCTCTGGTTTTTATATGCTTCTAGGTCGTTCTACTTATCAGTGTTCAAATATCTTTTTTCTTTGCTATCTCGTTCTTAACCTCTTGTGTCCACCATGCTGTCTGTTTTTGGTTCTTTTTCATTCTGCTTTTGTAACAACTTTTCTCTGCCGCCGTTAGTAGTGCTTTCTTAAGTGTTTTCCATATTTTTTCTAAGTCCTCATCTTCTTCTGTTTCCTTTTCTAGTTCTTTTTTAATATACTTCTGATATTTTTGATTGTATTCTGTGTCTCTTATTTTATGTATCTTGATTTTTCCTAATATTGTATTGTCTACTTCATCTAGTCTTTGTTTGCCTTTTTATGTGTTTCCTAATGTTTTCTGATACTATTATATAGTCTATTATAGCGGCTTTGTTTCTACTTGCTATTATTTTCAATGCAGAACTCCGCTAGCATTTAATGTATCTTCTCCTTCTCTAGCTATCACTCCTGCATATTTTTTATTATTTTTCCCCACTCACCCATTAAGTCCCCTAATAGTATACTTGTCCCTTTGTTGGAATCCCATACTTCCAGCAGTTCTGCATAGAATTTCTCTTTAATCTTTTTCTTCTCGTCATTGTTCGGTGCGTCAACTACTACTACACTGAGCAGTATTTCCACCTTCAATCACTAATTCCAACTCTATCTTTAATATTCTTTCTGAACATGGTTCCCATCCAACAATCTTATCCTTCCATTCAGTTGCAATTACGCATGCTACTCCCGCCTGCGCTCTTTCATTTTTACTTACTCCTTTGTATATTAAAATGTGTCCATCATCTATTTCTATGCAGCTTTGGCCTTTTTTTTTTCCGTTAGTTCCAGTATCTTCAGTTTAGTATTGTTGAATTCTTTCACTAATTCCTTCTCTTTCCCGTTTAAACTTTTCACATTCCAAGTACCTATTTTAATTATTTCATTTTTCTCTTTGACTTGGTCCAAGTTCATGCCCGTTTTCATTACCATGTATCCGTTATCTGTGTGGTTAGTTTTTTAGAATCTCATCTCTTATCAGACCATTTTCATTAGCACATTTGTAGTTCATACCATCCACTAGTAACTTCCGGTAGCCTACTTTCGTTTTTTCCTCTTGCTTTTTCCTTCTCTTGCCACTTTTCAGATTGCAGCTTGAATTTTTTGTTCATTTTGGGTAAGGTCGCTGTCAATGTAGACGTGTTCTGGTAATTTCTTTTTTGTTTTAGGATTTCTAATTTTTGTTCAAAGTTGTTGCATTTTACGATTATTGTTTTGGCATCTGTTTTTCCTATTTTGTAGGCTTCTTCTATCATTGCCATTGTTCCTAGTTCTTTTTGTAGATAATTTGTAATTTCTTGTATCAGATTTTGGTCTGCAAAGTTAATTCCTTTTATTACTACGTTATTCCTCTTGATGTTCTTTTCCTGGTTTTCTAGTTTTAATTCCAAAGTCTTTATTTCTCCGCGTAGCTCTTTCTTTTCTCTTTCCCATTCTATTTCCCACTTCTTTCAAAGCGCATATTTCTTCTCCATAATTCTTCATTTGGGTATTTATAGTTTTAATATCCTCTTCGATGCATTTAACATCGTCTTTCATTTCTGTTAACTGTGAGTTCATGTTCACTAACAGATTTTCGATCTTATCCATGTTTACAGTTGGTTCTGCTTCTCTCTTAGGTGAAATTCTCAGCATTCCTTTATTCCATTTATATTTTTCTGACTCTTCTTGTTCTTTTCCGTCTACTTGGTTTTCCTCCCTTTCTCTTTTCCTTTTGTGTAAATACTCGTTTATAGAGGTAGTACAAACTCTTTTTCTTGCTGTTTTGTTCCCGTTCCTTTACGTTCGCATTTTAAATAGTTTGAAATTATCGTATTCCTTATTTTCTAATCAAGTTAATATTTTGGTCAATTATACTACCCTTTAAAAGGGTTATTTTTAAATAATTTAATACATGCAACGTGTAAACTACAACAGCATATTTGCTTGTATTTGTCCACGGAAACACAAAGTTGCTTTCCGATTCTACCATAAGGTACGTTCTTTTTTTTATTTAACAATTTTTATTGTGCGGATATACTGAGATGGTAGATCCCTTTAATTTTTGGTGTTTATGTTTGTAATATTAATTTAATAAGGGTACCACCCAAATATTATTTTGTGTATTCGTGCTATCAGAACTTAGGTTGATTAAAAGCTACTTATAAATTGATAGCTAAAATAAATAGTTGTATGCCCTTTATAATGTCTTATTTATCTGCAACTAATGAAATAAAAAAACGCTAGCTCAAATCGATAAAGCAAGGCTCTTCTCGGTTAGGTCCACCCTGAATGCATTATTTAATTTCTCAAATTCGTAAAGTACGGATCTGTCCTCCGCTTATTAGCTCAAACGCGCATAATCGAAAACTCTGAAATTAGCTCAAGTGTTACCCAAGATGGATGCCTTTTGCAAGATTGCGTTTAATTAAATGATAAATATTGTGAAATCGATCAACGTGTTATCGGTAATTGTTTGAATTAGACTGTTTTCCCGGCATTAATTTTTCTTCTGTTTCATATCTTGCGGGTACGCTATTTCAATTGTTTTTATAGTGACGGTTTTAAAAAAACATAACCTCAACTTTGATTATTTCAATTTCCGAATCTCTGGCTGTTAATGGATGTTTATTATGCCTGGAATTGGCTTCCTTAGGTCGTACTCTTGCTTTATGGTAAGTTTCAGGCTTCTAGCGCCAATATTTCCGTACAAAAACTAACCTGCGATTTCTGCAGTCAACGGCAACCTCCTCGGGTGATGTCATGTAGCCGGATCTTCTCCTGGGGGTGCTGGGATTGACGTACCGGACTCCTATTCCCTTGAGGGACGTGCAGCAGTTGAAACCCCTGGCTCTGGAACCTCTTTCTTGGCTGCAGCCCAGAATCGGAACTGGGATGAGTATGTCGAAGCTTCTCGGAGACGTCAACAATGAGAATTATTTTTTTGTTATGGAAATTTAAAACCCACACGTCCACTTATAGCCTGATAATTTGTCAACACAATGGTGTGCTTTATTTTAATAAATTCAAATGGCTTCTGTCTTAAAACTCAATTTATTTGGAGACACAAAAACTGGCTGTCATCAAAGAATTTATTCATTTGTCAACCTCTATTAATTTGTTATAAACAAAAGCTAGTTACTTTCAAATAAATTGCGGATATTAACATGGTTCAAAACCTTAACTTTTAACAATAATTCTACTTAAAACTAGGTTTTTGTAGACTAATCTTATATCTAAAATAATTATTTACATTTATATTAATTTAGCGTGTCTATTTTGCACTGCACGTCTTTTTAATTAGCCTTTTTAAAAGTTCACATGTCACTGCACTGAGTAAAGTATTTAATTCGCGCATTTCCTGCATTGGGTTTCATTTGAATTTTTTGTTTGATTTTCGTTCACAATTTTAAATTCATATGTGTTCGCTCTTCTGCAAATCCTATAATCCTTGCCTTTTGATTCTTACGGTTTCCTTCAAATGCTTTAATGCCTTCACCTTATCTGCCCGTTGCATGTTCTTAAGCTTATTTATGCTTCCAATTACCTTTCTTATAAAACCCTGACTGAATTTCACTATAATATTATGCCTGATTTCTACGCTTCATTCCCTTGCGTTTTGCAATCCATCTTGTAATTATTAAATTTCATCCGGCTTGGCCTTTACATGTAGAACACACCTAATTAACTAACCAAACTTACATCCAATTTGGATCCCTATAGGCCAGTCAAATTAGATATTTACTTGACAAAAATACTACCTGAAAAGTGAGAATGCAGTTTTATAGAACAAATCACGTAGAATTGAATGAACTAAAAAGTAACAGCTGAATCAGTGGAGAAGTGATTCAAAATTGCGGTCAAAGTAATGAAAAAAGGGTTTTTTGCATATAAAAGAGCAAACAAGCGATGATTTTTTTTCAAAAAATATACACTTATGTAGTTTAAAAAAACAAATAAATTAAGCTGTCGACGGTCAAAATCGATTCATTAGAAAAAAAGTTATCGCTAAAAAACCGCTAAAAATTACCGATTTTTCTATTGTTCTTAACTTTAAAAAAAATATATATATAAAGTTGAAATTTTCAGAACGCATAGTACTCAATGAGCAGAAAACGCGAGATTTCAAAATTTGCAAAAATGTTGATTGCTTTTTGCATAAATAATTTTTTTCGAAAAAAATACGTTTTCGCAGAAATTGATTTACTTAGCTTGCAGAAGTCGTACAGCAATCAGCATAGGCTTATTTTGTTCCTTAAGAGTTATACTACCACACACAATATGAGCAGAAATTTTTTTGCACTTACAAATATGTGAAAATTTAATTTGAAAAGTGATCTTTTTTTTATGCGCACGAAATGTTGAATATTTTTGTCAATTTTAATTGTACCGAAATTACATAAGCACCATTCGATAGCTGCCAATTTTCTCCGAAATTAAAAAAGATTACAGTACGACCCATACAAGCCGAAGAATTTTTCTTTTTTAAATTGCTGCACATTCAGTTATTAATATTAGCGGCTGAAATTTGCACACGCTTTAGCTGAAGATTTCTAGTGTAATATAAAAATTATTTCGCAATTATTGACCTTGTATTATTTATTGCGAAGCGGTTTACACTAGACGTCGCAAAATGCAAACGCAAAAAATTCTTCGGCTTGTATGGGTAGTACTGTAATCATTTTCAATTTCGAAGAAAATTGGCAGCTGTCGAATGGTGCTTATGTAATTTGGGTACAATTAAAATTGACAAAAATATTCAACATTTCGTGCGCATTAAAAAAAGATCACTTTTCAAATTAAATTCGCACATATTTGTAAGTGCAAAAAAATGTCTGCTCATATTGTGTGTGGTAGTATAACTCTTAGGCAACAAAATAAGCCTATGCTGATTGCTATACGACTTCTGCAAGCTGAGTAAATCAAGTTCTGCAAAAACGTATTTTTTTCGAAAAAAATGATTTATGCAAAAAGTAATCAACATTTTCGCAAATTTTAAAATTTCACGTTTTGTGCTCATCGAGTACTATGCTCTCAGAAAATTTCAACGTTATATAGGATTTTTTGTTAAAGTTAAGAACACTTGAAGAATCGGTAATTTTTAGAGGTTTTTTAGCGATAACTTTTTTTCTAATGAATCGATTTTGACCGTCAACAGCTCAATTTATTTGTTTTTTTAAACTACATAAGCCTATTTTTTTTTTAAATTCATCGCTTTTTTGCTTTTTTATATACAAAAAACCGTTTTTTCATTACTTTGACCGCAATTTTGAATCACTTCTCCACTGATTCAGCTGTTACTTTTTAGTTCATTCAATTCTACGTGATTTGTTCTATAAAACTACATGCTCACTTTTCAGGTAGTATTTTTGTCAAAAAAACGATGTATTTTCGACAATTTGACTGGCCTACTATGCGAATGAGCTTTGCTTACTGCGTTCATTAATTAAATATTCTGCAATTACTGGCATCTCATTACAAATATGTTCATTCTGGCAAATTCAAATTTTAGCTTTGCAGTTATATAAGATATCTCACTCTGAGCTTTCATGAAATGTCCATTAATTTGGCAATGCTAACAGAGTTGATTTATAGGGCTTAAAACCATAGCAATACATCAGTAAAAATTGTACATGCACTCGTTACAAATTTGCTACACAAATAAATCGTATAGCACACAATTTTACATTTACAGATTAAAATGTTCTGCTATTGAGCATTTAAAGCATTTTTCTATTAGGTACGATTTTAAATTAGATTTAAAGCTATACAATGTTTGACTAGATTTTATTACAGCTGGGAGATGATTATAAATTTTGTTACATGTATACAGGATGATTCAAAAATGACGCATTTCCTCTGGTGAGGTTGTTGGGGACTATGAGCGTACTAGCGTACGCACGAGAAAAATCAGAAAAAAAATCTTTACAATCATTCCCATGAAATATTAACAACTGAAGATGCATTTTGAATTAAGCTATTTACCAACATTTTTTTAAAATTCAATGTTTGAATCAAAGTTTATTATTGTCATTAAACATCCCAATTAAAAAAACTGACATTTTCATCAAATTTACCTAAAATTTTAGTTTTCAAAATTTCCTTTTTGATGCCTATAATTTTAAAATGGAACTGGCAACGATGCTTAAGCTAGCTAGTTATCTTGCATTTTGTTTAAATAGGTTTAGATTTGTCAGTTACATTTTTGAAAGTCAGTTACTGACATTTCAAAAATGTATTCTAATAACGAATATGTAGATATGATCCTGGTTGTAGGCAAGTTACACAATAATATCGCTGAGACTGTTCGTGGTGATTCAGAAAGATTTCCGAACAGAAGACATCCTGACCCAAACGTAATAAAACGTCTTCTGCAAAGGAGAAGAGACACTGGGCAATTGGCTTTATTACCAAATGCAGATCGAGGCCGACCACGAAATGTGCGAAATCCAAACATGAAAGCTGTTTGCCCTATGCCAAATGGATCATCAAGGTTTCGAAATAACAATAATGACCGATATGTAATCTACATTATTTAGTAACATATTTTAGATGAGATGTTGCCAAATTTAAGATTCAGTTTTTTTTAATATCTGAACTTAGAAGAGAAATTTATTTTATTCGCAACCATATATGTAATAAGATCATTACTGACTTTTAAAAAGTTGGAAAATGGGCTAATCTCAACTTGTAACTTTCCAACCGATCGGAAAAGTGATTGCCGTCCCAACGGTTGGAAATGAATCCATTCCCGACAGCTGTGTAGGTAGGGACACTGGGAATCTCGTTCATCCATTCATGCGCGATTCATTCCTGACCGCTGTGTAGGTAGGGACACTGAGAATCTCGTTCATCCATTCATGCGCGTCACAACCTGTCGTATCATAATATAATAATTTTTCCAATTATTGTTTAGAATAAAGTGGTTGAGAATAAAATAGTATAGTCTGTGACAAAACTGACGCAAAAGCTAACCTGCTAACCTCGAATTTGACATAGACTTACAGTGCCACCAACATATTATTCATACGTTGTATAACCATAACCATTCAAAAACGTTCGATCATTGCTGAAGGCACTTTAGTTAATGGATGGAGCCCAGATTATACTATTATACGCAAGAAAATAATCCACCAACACATAATACACATTAATAAGCCCGTTCATAGATAATACATATTGACATCAAGTTCTTTATAGCAAAAAAAGCGAAGTTAAGTTTTTTACATACACCTTCAATTTGTAAATTTCAAGTTACCATCAATATGCAAACCTAATAGTTTTGGAGTATCCTGGGTAGTGATTTTACAATTGTCTACATATATATCACAAGGAAAAATCGTTTTGCGTTTATGAAATATTAAAAAGGCAGTTTTATCACCATTTAAAATTAAACCGTTCTTGTAGCGCAGCCTGAAAACGTCTTTCGTCCAGAGGCCATAAACCAGATTGTAAGATGTAATTGTATAGTGCGTTACTAAATGAGCTAGTAAAAGTGAAGTTCGGGTTGTGACAGTTCTAGAGAAAGTGTCAATTGTACGCCTGCAGTAAGACAGACCTGTAATGTCAAGTTTGATTTGTGTCGTCGAGTAAACAATCTAAACTAACTTTTCTAAATGTCATGATGCAATTTTTAGCACAGCAGGATCCATGTCCAAAACTCAGGGATATCGGCCAATAAAACAGAAGGGTTACGTAAATATCCTTTTGGCCCAAGTAACAATAGACCAGGCAAAAAGGGAACGTGAACCCTGCAGGACAATACAGTCGCAAACAACTTGTGCGACAATAGATAGAGGGACCCTAGCAAGAGAATAGGGAATATCCCTTCCATTCACGCGCAACCTATATAAGCGTATGTAGTTTAGTTTTCGAGATCACGTCACATCATTTCTTCTGCATATTCTGACTCAAATCATTTTGGGGAAGTAGAGGACCAAGGCCAGATTCTAAGGTCTGTTACAAATAAATAATTCCGCATCGAAAACCAGGCTACTCACTGTTCGTATTTGTATTTTAAATCAATATTAACGAATTGGTATATGTTTGCATTTTGTTTTTGTGTTCAAAAATAAATAAAAGGAATGTTGTATTTTACTGAACGTTTAATAAACATCATAATAGTTCCAGTGGTATAAACCACCAAATTCTTATCACATCACTTTTTAAAGTTTATTGCAACTAATTCCATTTTCAATAATAATTCCTTCATAGTTCCCGCTGAGACCCCTACCGATGTGTCATCTACATGCTTTACTAAACATTATGCATTTAAATATTCTTTCAAACACACAGAAGCGGCCCCAGCACAGAACCTTGAGGTACTCCTAATTCTATGTTAAACTTATCAGAAGTACAATTAAATACCTGAACTACCATTGTTCTATTCATTAAATACGAAATTAACCAATTTTTTACGTCTCTAATACCTACATGATCTAACTTTGTAGCAGAAATGAAACATTAATCGAATCAAATACACACGACAAGTCAAAAACCAGTCCTGCAGCTAATTTACCGCCATCCACCACTTTAATTACAAATTCCATAAAGTCGA
This sequence comes from Agriotes lineatus, assembly GCA_940337035.1. NCBI lineage: Eukaryota > Metazoa > Arthropoda > Insecta > Coleoptera > Elateridae > Agriotes > Agriotes lineatus. The sequence goes on from CALNHX010006840.1 coordinate 66,435, forward strand.
AACAAACTGTTTCGATGGCCTTACATTTTATATAACCATGCTGCGCATGAGCCACCAAGTTATATTTATTAAGAAACTCGTTTATTCTCGTAACTAATTTCCGTAATTTTAGAAATTATAGAAAGAACAGATACCGGTCTGTAGTTTGTGACATCCAAGTGTAACCCTTCATTTTTCTTAGAAGTGGTACAAGCGAGCGATTTTAAAACAATTTGGAAAAACACCATTCATAAAAGAATGAATAGATACAAAATTGCATCAATGATCTTTATAAATACTGTTAAATGTTCAATTCTTCATTTCAAAAGCTGTAGCTTTTACTTCAAGCTGTGTAAATGGAACAATATGAATGTATTATGAAGGCGGCTGTATATTAAATGTACATTCATTCGACCGTCTGCCGAAATGTGCTTTTGCCAAACTTGAAAAATATTTTCCAAATTGATTAGCTACTAGAACAGAATCTCTAATTATTTCACAACCATCGCCGTTTGTAGACATTAATACATTTGTTTTCTTATTATTGTCGGTAACCTCATTTTACCTTGCGGTGTAGAGGCTGGTGCTTTATACGCTTGCATCTGACGGTACAATGGCCGATGAATTAAAAAAAATGGCAAAAGTATAATTATTTCTCCATTTGATTTAGTTCAATTCATAAATATTACAGAAGGCAAAACAACATTTGCGAAAGACAATTATTAATTTAACACCATAACACCATTGAGATAAAATCTCCCCACCCTGTATATTTAATGGAGTAGCAAAACACTAGTACACGTCCCATCCTCCTTTATCACATAAAAGCCGATCTACACGATTACAGCAAATAATGTGGTCATAAAAGTCAATGCAACTTACATGTGCAAGTGCCAGATTCAGTTCATCAATGAGATCGCAAACCGAAAAATCTACCCAGTCTTGAATGCTGCTGTTGGGGCTGCCACAGCGCACCAGCACCATGAACGTATTGAAACGTAACATCAATTCCGTTATAAGATTCTGCAGATACTGAGTTTCCTCGCAGAAATCCTAAAATTGAAACCGTTATACAGTGCTTTTGAACAGCGGTGTACTATAAACCATAATAGAAGTACTTCCAACAGCCGCTGTTGTCCAAACATTTTTATAACCACTGCAAATCCATAACTCACCTCATCCCCCTCAGGAAGCTCGAGGCAGCATCCATACTTCAAAACTGTCTCTACAATTTCCAAAGTGCTGCAGAATGCGTGCACATTCAAGCACGACTGTATCTTGAAGACGTAATCGTCGATATCGTTCAGAATGTTGATAAGGTTTTCTATGTCGGCCTTATCGCAAACCGTTTTATCAACAATCGCTTGGGCTTTCGCCTTTTGTATCTCAACTAAGTCAAGGTTAAACAGTTTAGCAAACTGCTCAGCCTCAGCAAACCTCTGGCGCCGCACAAGCCTCTTCAGACGATTTTCGGGAGACGTTTCAGTGACGATTTGAAACCTAAGTTCGCATACATTTTCTCCACTTTCAACTTCCGATATGAACATAATCTCATCGTGAATACGTTCCGGGGTTATCAAGTGGATCTTTCCCGAAATTTTCAATGAGAAAACCGTTGTGAATTCTGCAAATTAGTGAGGCAAACATTAATTTTAATATTTAAAGCTTTTTCACTATGATTATAATTTACCTGGATATGACAATAGCTGTATGTACGATTGGCCACTTTCGTTTTTCTTAGTTACACCCAAAATGTGGGAACCGTAAGTGTTATCATGAATTAACAAAATGTCTTCAAATAAAGTATCTGCCTGCAGATCAAAAGTGAGAAACGTTTTGGTACAAATGCAAGCTAGACGTCCGTCCCAGTTCAAACCAAGAAATAATCTAGAAATACACAGACTAAAATTCTGAACACCATTGTATAAACACTCACCGATTGTTGCAAGGAAATGCCTTTTTTAAAGAGATATTTATAGAACTTAATTTGGCATTCTCAAGATTGTACTGATAAACTAAGCAATCCCTTTCCATCATAATTAATAAATTATTTACATAAGCAGCTTTATGTATCCGTTTATTCCCATCATACACCATGCTCGAGGAGAACTCTAATGACTCAGAAGTTGAATCATCCACCGGAGGCTGCTTACGCGCCACTCTAAAAAAATTCATTAAGCGTTTCGCTGCAACATAAATACGCAAATAATAAACGCACCTGAATATTTTTCCACTATTTAGTACAAGTAAAAAACTCAATGGTATAATCTTTTCCACAAAAGAATTCACAAAAAGAGGCTCCCCCATAGCATCATTATCAAGAATGGAACTAAAAATTGTTCGATGAAGAGAAAGCAATAAAACCAACATTTAATCAAGGGTGGCTATGGGTAACAAAAGCAGTGTCTTCATTTGTCAGTTCGATGCATGTTAAACCAATGTGTGTTTATTAAAAATTGTTTCCTTACAAGAACACAAGATTTTTTTAATCGAATCATATATTTGAAACATAGTTCAAATTAGCGAATTTAAACAAACATTTTCCATTATTAGAGCAAAGTAGCAACAACTGCTGACAGCTGACATTGTTTATGGTGGATTCGACAGCCGCCCTTGTCCAAACATGTCTATGATCGCATTATAAAATTTCACACCTTTCATATATCATGGTCCCTTCGTCTATGTCAAAGCAATGAACTGCTCCACTTCGAAGACACAGCAATAAATATTTCCCATTAGGCGTAACGCTAAAGGCATCGATATCCTGATCAAACGTAACATTGAATGCCAGTTCTGAGCATAAAAGATCGCTGAAGACTCGCATAGTCTTATTAATTGCAAAGAAAATAAGTCCATTTTGTACTACAGCTTCAATATTTGGTGGTGTAGCTGAAGAATCCTGTAAATTTAGAGTAGAATAACAGTAAATACTCTCACCATAGTTTACTTACCCCTTCGACGTTCTTCAAAGATGCTAACGTAGTAGTTTCATATAAGTTATCTATGCCAGCAAAGTTCCTCGTCCCAAAATTCAGAGTTTCGTCCAGGGAATTGAAACCGCACTCTATGCAGTCCCAGTCGGCCATAGTTTTTAAATTGTGTTACTTCGGAAGCATTAGAGCAGTACCAATTTTTGAATTTAATTTTCTGGCGATTTATATGAGCAAATCTTGATTTTAAGCACAATTTCATGCATAATTTGAATGCGGTTTTCACCCAACCTGGAATTCACGGAGCTTTTGCAATAAAATCTGCACTGATAACTATAAGTCAGTAAACGACTTCGTATAGGTTATGTTTCTAAGAAAACAACAGATTGAGCTTTAAATTTTTTATATTATCTTGTAGACTCCATAGATCTTAAAAGTAGCGCTTAAGAGTTATTAATCAAACACAATCCAGGGCAGTTTTATATCAAAAACGTGAAAATAGCACAAAAACAAGGAAAACTTAACCGCCAACCAAACTTTTAAAAATCAAGCGTTTGTATCACGTGATCAAAAACCAAACAAACAATTTTTACCTGTTACAACGTTGCCAAAATGACAAAAATTTCTGTGGACTGCTGTAATTATTATATACTCCGCTTGGTGATAGAAGCATGTATTACAATTAAATAGGGATTGCCATTCTATGGGCTTTAATGAAACATTATACCGGGTGACCATAAATGGTTGTGATTTTATTTCGCAGGTTGGCACTGTTTATGTTGGTGGCACTGTAAGTCTATTTCAAGTACAGGGACTATATAGTCACTGTAATTTGAAGTTCGAGGTTAGTAGGATAGGTTCTGCGTCATTTTTGACACAAACTGACGCAAAACCTAACCTGCTAACCTCGAATTTGACGTAGACTTACAGTGCCACCAACATAAACAGTGCCAACCCAAGAAAAAAATCACAACCCGGTATTATAAGTGAGTGAAATAATCAGTATACGCTAGTGAGATTTTTTATTTCACACGAGCACGTAAATACGAATGTGGTAATTCTCACGAGCAGATAATGTCATTCGGGGTTTCCCCCTCATGGTTTTTTTTTTTCAAAGTTTTATTGTCAGTTCAGCACGGGGTGCTATTTCATGACAGCGTTAACAATTTAATTTGTACTTGCTACTCACTACTTACTAATGAAGATATAAATGAGAACTTAGATAATTAATTCGCTAACTCGGGCGCAGTGTCAATGTAAGATTAAGTTTAACTACCGAAAGCATTAATCACTATCACTGTGCAGTAGGTCAACTGGTAGTTTACGTTTAAGTCTGGTATGCAACGATTGTCGTCCTAGATTATAATAAACCGCTCCGTCGCACTGGTCTAAGTTATTATAAAATGTTTTAGCCACTTTTGTAATGTACTGGTGGATTTGCGGAATGCCAGTTTCTCCGTGAAGTTGAGAATTTCTGATGAACCAGTCTGCTCCTGTAATGATGCGGAGCACTTTGTTTTGCAGCACTTGCAATTTATTGAGATTTGTTGCAGATGTAGCACTCCAAACACTGCATCCGTATGTGAATATAGGCCGTATGATTGAGGTATAAATCAGTGTTCCACATTTAATTTTAAGAGGGGATTTTTTGTTTAGGATCGGATACATCATGCTAAGTCTTGCATATGACTCGGCCAGCTTTTTGTTAACATGAAGGCTCCAAGTTAATCTCCTGTCCATGTAGAGACCTAAGTAACGAACTGCTCTGTCTTTTGCATTCCAATGTATGGGGGTGCCATTCATATCTATGTTAGGCGGATCAGCTGGGCGTCTTAGTGTGAAGATTTTGGTTTCACAGTTTTCGGAGTTTATTCTTATGCACCATCTACCAAACCATTCGAGAATGTGATTGACACTATCTTGGAGGTTGGTTGCAGCTCTACAGATGTCGTGATCTTGCGTGACAATTGCTGTGTCGTCTGCGTACATGGCCATGTCAGCGTTTGGAGGAATGGGAATGTCTGACATAAATAGATTATATAAAATGGGTCCCAGGATTGACCCTTGTGGAACACCCGCAAAAATGCTGTGTGACGTGGAGAAATAAGTGTTTACTCTCACCTGAAAGGATCGATCTGTTAGGAATGATGTAATAGAGTGCACGAGGTAGGATGGAATTTTCAGTTTAATCATTTTATAGATAAGGCCCTTAATCCAGACTCTGTCAAACGCCTGTGCAACATCAAGGAACGCTATGAGTGTATGCTTTTTATGCTCGAAACCTTCTTCTATCCGTTCTGTTAACCTCAGTACTTGGTGAATGGTTGAGTGAGAAGGTTTGAATCCAAATTGTAAGTGCGGGAGTAAACTATTATCTTCAAGGAATTTATTTAGCCGGGTGTGGATGGTCCGCTCCAGAAGCTTGGACACTGATGACAGTAGGCTAATTGGTCTGTAGTTAGCGGGGTTGTTATGTTGTTTTCCAGGCTTAGGTATCATAATTATGATCGCTTGCCTCCAGACAAGAGGAAAATACCCAGTTTGCAGACTTGCATTGAATAGTGCTGTGAGATAGCAGATAGACTTGGACGGTAAGTTTTTTAGGAGTGAGTTTGGGATCAGGTCCAGTCCAGGAGCTTTCTTGGACTTCAGATTTCTAATATGCATTTTAATTTCCGAAGGCGAGATTGGGTCTAGAAGCGAGATATCCATGGGGTTTGGAAGTTCCAGATCCCTTTCCACTTGTTGAAAATGATTGATGTAAGATTGGTCCATTGTAGTGGTAAATGTATTTTGAAGGTGTTCCGCAAACAATTCGCATTTTTCTTGATCTTGTGGATAGTTTTTCCCATTGATTTGGAGTGTTGGAATGATCATTGGTTGTCTTAATATTCTTTTTGTGGCTCTCCACATATTTGGATCTCCGGGGTTTAGTGATTCTACGTAGGTATTGTACTGTGCTATTTTGTGTTGTTCACATTCGTACTTGACGTGCCTAATGAGTCGGTTCAGTTTGGCCTTTATTTCGGGGTTTCTGGTATGTTGCCATTGTCTGCGTACCTTGTGTTTTTCTCGTATGAGATTTAGAATGTGCGTTGGAAGGTTGTGAGTTATAAAACTGATGCATGGAGGTGGATTTCCAGTGAATTGATGGATAGCCTGGACTACTGCTGTTTGAAATTCCTCCACTGCGCGGTCAACGTCTGCTGGCTCTTCCAGGTTGGTAGGACATTTTAGTTCACTATTCATTATAGCTCGAAACTTTTCCCAGTCAACTTTGCCTTTAATAAGTCGTGGTAGCTGTGGGTACTTTTCCGGGGTATAGTTTAGCGTAAATACTACAGGTAGGTGGTCAGAATCAAGTTCAGTAAGCACTGATTGATGTATTGGGATCTGCAAATTTTTGTGCATAATAATGTCAAGAATATCCGGAAGTTGATTTTTTCTGTATGGGAAATACGTATAGTCAGGGGGAGCAGATATCTGCACTCCCAAATTTGAGGTAATTTTTTCCAGTTTTACCCCATTTGGATTTGACTTCCTGCAGCCCCAGTTCTGGTTTTTACAGTTTAGATCACCTGCTAGAATTGTAGCATGTTGAGTTCCGAATATACGAAGAAGCTCGTCATGTAGAAGTTGACTATTGGGTGGCTTGTAGGCAGATACTATCCTAAGTACAGCGTTGTTTTCCATAGTGAGATTTATTGCTGTTGCTTCCAGGCTGTTGACATTTACTAAGTCCACCGCTACCGCGGCCAGGCTACGTTTTATAACTATAGCGGATCCACCCCATCCGATTGCATTTACTCTGTCTTTTCTGAATATCTGGTAACCGGGGATAGTGAATTTTTCATTCTGGATGAGATGGCTTTCTGTGATACATGCAATATCTATGCCATATCTTGCCAAGAAGGATATAAAAATTGCTCGTTGGTGTTTTAGCCCATTTGCGTTCCAGTTTAGGAAGGATAACTTATTTACTAGGTGTTGATTATTTAGAGCCATTTTGGAATAATTTGGGAATTAAAGTCAGGAAAAAGTTTTTGATCTGATCAAGGTATGGAGTGAGTAATTCTATTATAAGTTGTAGGAAATTCGTGTTAAGTAGGGTATCTGAGGAGGCTGAATTATTTCTATTAGGGGTATTCGTATTAGGAGTTAGGAGATTTTTTTGTAGTTGAGCAGCATATGTTGTGTTTGTGGTGATTTTTCCGGTTAAGGATGCGTTTGGGTTTTGAGATCTGATCACTGGGAACGGCTTACTGTTGAATTGTTTTATGTATGGGCAACCTCTGTAATTTGCCGTGTGTTGTCCTGAGCAGTTTACACATTTGGGTTTATTAGTATCTTTATCTACTTTGCACTTAGAGTAATGGTGGTGTTCCGTACATTTGACACAACGTGGGGGCATGTGGCAGTAATTTTTGGTGTGCCCAAGAAGTTGGCAGTTGGTGCACTGGGGGGTATCACTGTTTCGGCGTCTAGGTTCAATTGCTACTACACTGTATAACAGCCTATTCAAGTTAAAAATGTCTTTAGATTTGTCGTTTTTGTTGAGTTCAACTGCAACAATAGGCATAGGTACTTTTTTATGCTTTAGTAAGCGAGTAACTTTGTGTACTGGATATTTAAGATTGATTAGTTCTGATTTAACTTCTTCTTCCGTGATAGAGATAGGGACGTTACGGATTATTGCAGAAATGTTACTATTTTCTGGATTGCGATATGTGTAGTAATTTACTTTGTGTTCGTCGTAAAATTTGGTCAATTTTCGGTAATCATCTGTGCTTGTTAGGTTAAGTCGCAGTTCATTGCCTTTATAAGTGGTAGTGAAATCTTCAGAGATAATAGATTTAATGTCCTTGACAATATTCTGATAATTTGTTCCATTTGGTATGAATATTGGGGGAATCTTGATTTTAGGGGCGGCTTCGTCAGTGGCAGTTTTCGTTTGGGATGTTTGTTGTTCATTTTGCTGTATAGCATAATACTTATTTTGTGTAATCAGCGATTCACTTTTAAACAGATATCGCTTGTTAAAGTCGTTGTCTTCTGGTGATTGTAGTGGTCTTTTATTTGTGTTTATTATAGCACTTGAATCTTCATCATATTCCATGTGAGTTAATTCAGTAACATCCTTTGAACCTTTGTGGATAATATTTGGTGGCTTTAGAATAAATTTTTTCTGTTCAGTCATATTGCATTTAATATTGTTTGTGTGTGATTTAAATAGCACTTGATGTTGCTTTAGGAGGTGAGTGTGGTTATCTACCAATGCAGCTGGGACTCGCCGCAATCAGGCGATTGCGGCGTGCGACGCACACTGATATTACGTTTTTCGATATGTTCAGTCTTTGTGGACAAAAGGTAAGTAGAAATAAATTGCTGCTCACCCGTGCACAGCCGAATAAAGGAGAGAATCAATTCACATCCGTACACGACGTTCACATCCACACAACTCCCCCCTCATGGATAAAACGTCTATTCACTTGTACCGTACATTAGTAGATTCCAACACCTACTTGTAAAGCTGTGTTTTATCCATTAAAATCTCCATGATAAAGCAACATTTTAATGATGAGGATGAATAAAATGTTACTTTATGTATGTATTGTTGTCGCCAAAAAAAATCGGGTACACATAGTTTTCCCAATGTAAACTCAATTTTTAAGCTGCATTCGGTAAACACCTCTGACAGTTTTGCGATTATTACCATCTCACTTCCAGCCGCGCAGATAGTTATTATCGATGTCTTTCTGCTAGCAAAAGGAGTTGGTAGAGGTACATTACCGAAAGCAGTCTTAGTATAATACCTTACTGACCTGTGCATTTACATTAACTGTCACATTTGTCGCTGTCATCGAACGTCGAAAATCAGTCATTTGAATAATTTCGAAAAAATTAAGGGTTATCGATAGGCGATAGGCTAACGAGAGGATTGCAAATAAGAGTGATTGCCTATCAGTTTAATATAGGTAAAAATACAACTTATCTTCTGAATATATCAAAAATTTACTAACTTCTATGACAGCTAGATTACAAACTGTAGTTGCAAACAGTGGCGACATTACAAAATATTAATTTAATGTATGTTATACATTCCCTGCTTGTAAATTTAATTATTTATATTGTAACCATTTCGTTTTGTATTTATATTTTGCATGACATAGTAGCAAATTTACAGGTAACTATAATTTAGGAACATAGGAACCGTTTAAGCACTACCAAAATATAAATAGATTATCACTAGGTCTATTTAGGTGTACCCGATTTTATTGGCAACAACCGAGCTTACCATCGAGCGGAATTGATCACTTTATACCCTATCTTTCAAGGCATAATGAGTCACTTTACAGTCCTAGGACCATAAGGTTTTGGTTGTCAGTGTAGTGACATCATAGGTTACCAAAATGTCTAAGAATTATAAATCTCTATTTAATTATGAATATTCGGTCTGTACATAAAATGTATGCACCTCGTGGGTAACTAACGCTGATGGCGCTTGTTGTGTTCACGCCACGGGTCATAATAAACACCTTCCTTTGCTCTTGTTACATAAATAACCATTATTCACTAGTAAATAAATCAGTCCATAATCCATAGCAACTAACAAAATGCATAGTTTCTAGCATACAACCAGATAATATGATCGCATTTATTGTTTTAAAACTTATTTGGATAAAAAATTATAAGTCAAACGTGAACAGAGACATTTTAACCATTCTGGGAAATTATCTCATTTAATAAAATCATTTCCACATGAATAAAACGTCTTCTTTATTCACTAGTACTGTAACGCAAGCTTCTGCAACAAATTTTACTGATATATTAAAAATGTATTTAATTTGTACATCGCGTAATCGAGCGTTACATCTATTCGACGCTCGAACTGGTGGTAGCAAATCACGTACCCGCTATGCGCAAAGACACGAAGAAACAACCCCGGCGCCGCCTCCCAGTCAATGTTACCCAAACCCGCTGTACCCATAAAGCCGCCCGAAGAGTATAAAAGAAAACTCCCCCAACCATTTAAGTCACTTGAGTCCACCGGTCCCGACCTGCAGTCCGACTTGAGTCTCTGGACTTTCTTTGTTCCAAATCCTATCCTGGCGTTAGAATGTGATAGCGTTTATCTGTCTCTTAGCGCATTTTCCTGTTAATTAAAATCCCCACGTCCTCGATATGACCGAAGGCGGCAAGAATATTAAAACCTATTAATAACCGTACCTGCAGGAATCATATTGCTCGTCCTGCACAAAGGCGGCAAGAACGCATTAATTAAGTTACCTCGAGGTTTACCTAACAATTTACGTCCAACGGCGTCTACCTGAAGTCCAAATGCGAATTACGTCACTTGAGCCCGAACGTAGATGTCCTCACCGTTTTCCGGACTCCAACCACATAAAAACCTGCAAAATTGTACCTTTTAAAATATCGCCGACCTCTCCTCTGGAGCCGCTGCGAGTAAAGCCAACGCCTTTATTTGCTGGAAGTCGCTTCCTTGGCACCAAATCTTCTTCCCGGATGTTTTTACACCTTTTTCCTACCTGTAGGACTTGTGATCCCTGGCTTCTGATGTTGGAATGGACTGCTATCGCAGTTTGAAATTTCCAGATTGTCGGAGCTGAACCCACGCCGATCTTGACTTGCACAATTTTATAAACTTTTTCGGTGGAGAAACTTTTAATAACACTTCCACTTATATCCGGTGACTTGTAGAATAACTTTGTACACTTTTTAGATTTTGCAAATAACTTTTATTATATAAAAACACCAAAAATCAAAATCATCATTTGCCCACAAGTTGACAACACAGGAATTATTTTCTATTTTTTTTAACAAAAGAGCACCGCGTTACCTAGTAACCTCGATCTAATATTGTTCAAAGGAAATAAGTTTTGGTTACAATTTCACATAAAAGAATAACATTTGATTAACATGTTTGTTGCTTAAAACTAGAAATTGTCTTTATTTCTTATACATAAAATTGTCCTTTCTTGTCACATAAAATGTTATTTATCACTGCTCTGCTATGAACACTTAGTTTTAAATTGCACTGGCACTTGAGTTCAATTTTAATCACGTCACTAATTATTCTTCATTTCAGTTGTCCTCGTTCTGCATTGCTCTTTGCAAATTCTATCTTATCTTGCTTTGATCTCCATCTACCTTTCAGCTTGCTTGCTTTTCAGTGGCCTGTACTTTTATTAATAACTCTATGTTCATATTCATTATCCACATAACCAACCTTTTGCATTATTACTTCCTTTTACTACTATAAAGGAAGTATTGGATTCACCCCAAAAATTCGAAATTGAGTTTTCAACAGATCTTCACGTTTTAGAGTCCCCTGATCCCAAAAAACATATTTTTTTTCATTGGTCTGTCTGTCTGTCTGTGTGTCTGTCTGTCTGTCTGTGTGTGTGTCTGTGAACAGAATATCTCAAAAACGAAAAGAGGTATGGCATTGAAACTTCATATATAAGTTCTGTGTACTATGTAGATGAGACAGCAAGCTTTTGAAGAAAATCGCATAACCGAAAGTAAGTGTTTACTCTTGTGATTTTTCAGTTTTTTTCGATTTTTTCAAAAACGGCTCTAACGATTTTTTTTAATTTTACATTTTTCTTACATTTTTAATGTGTATTGATGTGAGATAGGTGATTTTCCAGTTGAATACTTCTAAAGTGGGTTTCTTTTGTTTTTTTTTTATTTTTTTTATTAACTCCTATTTTAAATAAAACACCCGGTATATTATTACATTTTTGAATTCACCTTAAAATTCTAGAGAAAATTTGTCTCTTCAACTAACACTCGATTTTGTACCGTTTTTGTAGAATTTGTAATTTTTGAAAATTTTTAACAAATGGTTAAAAATTAAAAATGAAATTTTTGACTAATTATAAGATCACTGTAAAAGGAAGTTGTGTGAGTGTATCACACCAGATTTTTTACTTACATTTGGCCCGGCTTCAAATATGTTCAAACCTATCACATTACATACTTATATGATATTAGCCATCTTAAACCTTTCTTTTACTCAAACTTCAAATTAAATCCTTCCGAAACTTGCTTTTCTTATGCTAGCCTTTATCCCTCTAATTATGCCTCTTGCATCTCATTTCCAATGGATTTAATAACTTCAACTACTGCCTAGATTGCAATTAAATAAAATATTTCAATTGTGTGCTTTAATTGAATTTGTTCAATATTTCTCTATGCATACAGAATTAAATTGCGAGCATTAAACCTTCTCAATATAGTTAAAAATAAATACCGTTGATAAGATATTGTGATTCCTGACCATATATATTTGAGTTTGAGTGAACATTTTCTCCGATTTGAGCTTATCGACGTAGAAATTAATAAAACTCTTTGAACCTTTCCGAAATTAATGGAAGTCATAAATTTCCAAAATTAAATACCAGGACTAAAGTTAAATTCAAATGGGCGAAACGTTACAGTATCATTTTTTTAGCGCTACGGACCGTGTAGGCCCAAGGCTTATTTGATGGTCATTTTCCACCTGCTTCTATTTGTGGCTTCCTGTCTACAGTTCCTAACCTTCAGCTTCCTCAGGTCGTCCTCTACGCACTCGATCCACCTCCTCCTTGGTCTTGCCCTGCCCCTACTGGTATCTACTCTTCCGGCTAGCACCTCTTTGGTGTTCTTCCTGCTTCTGTACGCGCTATGTGTCCGAGTCACCTAATTCTACGCGCTTTCACTACGCTCACAATGTCCGGCTCTGCATATACCTAGTTCCGTTGTTGCCATTCGCCTGCCATTTTTTTACCACCGTATATTCCTCTTAGTATTTTCCTCTCTTACACATTTAGCCTTAGTTGGTCTGTTTTATTTAATACCCATGCCTCACTCGCATATATCACTGCGATTATCGTCTTATACAATCTTAGCTTAACATTCCTAGATACACTTTTTGATTTTAATAGCGATCTTACTGCCGCCGCGCGCCGCACGTGTACTTCCGGCTATTATTCGCGCTTTTATTTCCTCGGTGCACTCTCTTCCCTTTTTAAACCTTATTCCTAGATAAGAGACGCACCCTTCACTTTTAAATTTACATTCCTCGTTGTTTTCGTCCTTCACTATTAACTGGTTCATACCATTTCTTCCCATTTTCATGTATTTGCTTTTTGGGTGTTATTAGCCCGTACTACTTTTCCGATTTCCGTAACCTTTCTACTATGTCTTTCAGTTCTTTCTTCGATCTTGATATTAATATCACATCATCCGCGAATATCAGACATTGATGACATTGATGTTGTAAATCGTTCCGGTCCTGTTTATTTCCGCATCTCGGATCACCTTTTCTAATTCATTCATTCATAATCTATAGCCTCTTTTACCTTTTTCTAATACTAAATTAAAAAGCAGTGCTGACAGTGGATCACCCTGTTTTAACCCGCTGTTGACTTTGAACTGTTCTGACTTTGTACCGTGGACTCGAACCTGATATTCCATGTCTTTCAGTGCCATTTTGACTAGATTGACTATCTTTTGTGAAACGCCTATTTGTGTCATCGCGTTGAAAAGCTACTGTCTTATGATGCTGTCATATGCTTTCCTGAAGTCTATGAAAAGCAAATATAAATCCACCTTATGTTCCTAAAAACTTGATTGCATGCCTCTAAGTGAAAAAATCTAGTCGGTTGTAGATCTATCCTTTTTGAATCCCGCCTGATACTCTCCGGCTTGAATTGCCGAAGACTCCGCTTCTCTATTGGTTGTTGCTCCGCGTGGGGACGCTTGGCGTCACTCGGCTGCTTGCAGATCAGAGTCCCGGCAGCGCTGTGAAAGAAAAGACAGGTCGCGTGTGTGTTCTTGTGGTGGGTTATACCACGTGGTGTGGGTGTAATGGGCATTTCGAGGGCCCAGTTCTGCTTTTCCGAGTAAGGGTCTGTCCCCTTTAACTCGACAATTCGAGGATCCATCCCGGCAGGACGTTTTGGGTTTCATTTCCGGTGTTGTTGCTTTCGTAAGAGTCGCATTCCGATCGACGCCATCTTGGGCGGAATCTCTGCCTATTGCTCCATGTATCGCCCCGCTTCTATTTAGGTGCCACAGGCGGATGTAAGCTGCCAGCCGACCGCACGCAATCCTCAAGGACCGTCAGCGAAATAAGGTACCTGTACAAATATCTATTTATACTATCATCTGTCATGCCTGCGAGCGAGTTTGCGCTTGTGAGCCCGCATGGGCGTCTTTGTGTATTCACGGCTTTTGCGGTGATCTGAAGCTTCGCATACCGTTGTGACGCTGAAATTGCCATCATTCACTCAAGTAATGCATGTGTGCGAGCCCTGTGCTTGACCGATTAAACAGTTAACGAACTCTTCGCGTCCCTTTGCGACGCTGTACTTGTTATCAGTAATAGAAACATTTCATGTGTGCGCTTGCCCAGTGTCTTGCTTATTAGATGTTAAACTAATTTATTGCATGCCTTGGCGACGTGGCACTGGCTGTCGTTCATTCAAATCTTGGAAGTATGCTGGCCCCGCGCCTAGGCACTGAAACATTCAACTAATTCATCGCATACCTTTGCGAAGCTGTATTTGCCGTAATTTGGTCAAACCTTGCAGTTGTGCGGGCCACGTGCCTAACTAATTTAGCATTTAACTAACTCGTCGCTTACCTTTGCGACGCTGTGCTTGCTGTTACATGTTTGTGTAGTAGCATTAACGCGTCCTCCAGCTGAGGCATACCTTAGGATTTAAAATAAGCTTGGCGGCGTGAACGCTGCACGATTGTAAAGAAGTCGACCAATAGACGAATATTTGATTGACTTATTATTATTGTTCGATCGGTGCATGTTCTTTTTTATATTAAGCCTCTCAGTGTGAAGATTGATGTACGACGGGGCTTGAGAGATTGAAGCGTGCAGGTAGGTTTCCTGACGTCGCCGCCGTGGCCACAAGTTCCCGAAATCGTGAATTAAGTATTTTCTGTCCCGAAATTGTAGCCCGAGTTTGACAGCTCTCGAGTACCTTCATGACGGAGTACCTTGTGTACTTCTCACCCGTCTAACCGTCCAGGCCCGGTTATTCGGATACACCCCTATGACAGGCTTGGTGGCGCCCCTTTTATTTTGACTTGCCCCGTATATGTCTTAGCACGCTTGCCCAGTGACGTACCGTTTGAACCACGCCCAACTCCCTGAGCGCTTCAGCCGAGGCCTTTAGCCTGTTTTAACGAATCTCAGGGCGAGTGTGCCAGCTTTTCCCGGACTGACCCAGTCGTGCGATGCTCACCTGGCGTGGGTGTCGTTAAGTCGTTTTGATACCGTAACAAGATCTTATAGACTACTCCTACTAATACTATTTCCCTGTAATTGTCGCACCGGGTTTTATCTTCTTTCTTATGCACGGGGCATATTATTGCTTTTTTCCACTCTTCATTTTGTATGAACAGAACAGAACGTTTTTCCATGAAGTTTTACTCTGAACTGCTGCGTAGAATGCAATGAAATGCAAGTTATAGCACGTATAGAACAGCAGGTGTCCAGGGAAAATGCCTGAGAAGAGGGTTTATCGCTTTTCACGTACACTGCGTAATGTTTGAGGGGCAATGTTAAAACATGCCTCCCTAACAGAGTCCTTTAGAGATTCTAAATTTGCATGCCTTCGTGAAGAGTAAATTTTTGGTTTTAGGAAGCCCCATAAGAAAAAATCATTGGGTGACACATCTGGAGACCTTGAAGCTTAGTTAATAAGGCCACCACGACCATTCCATCTGCTGGAGAATACTTCATTTAGGTAGTTTCGCACTTCTCTTGAATAGTGAGCAGGAGCTTCATCGTTCTGATACCATACTGTGTTGATATTATCAACTGCTGCATTAATAGCAGGGACTATTTGATTTTGAAACAGATCTAAATAAATTCTGCTATTCAGGGTACCGGCGATAAAGAACGGAGCAATTTAATTATCGCACAATATTCCAACCCATACATTAAGACTTTGGCGGTATTGTGTACTATGTGTTTGCACATACCTACACATGTTGATTAGTTTGGCTCCGGTACCGATAATTTTGACGATTTGGTTCTGCATTTAATGTAAATGTGCAGTCGTCAGTGAAACAAATATTTTCTAAAAAATGTTTATCAGCATGACATTTATTAAACATTAATTCACAAAAGGTGATTCTTTTTTAACTATCTGCTGTTCTTGCTGCGTGGAATATTTGTAAGCAAAATATTTGTGTTTTTTAAGAGTGCGGTGAACATACGAGTAAGATACACAGAGATTATTTGCAATTTCCCTCGCATTTACGTTGGGATCGGCTTGGGCAGCTGCCAAAATATCTACTTCGTTGTTAACATTCTGGTTTTCGTTTTTATTCCTTTTGCTAATGCTATTGACGCACCCAGTTTCTCGGAATTGTTTTACAACTCGTGCAACTGTGTGTTTACAGGGAATAGGCCGTTCATTAAAATAAACACAGAAAAGCTCTCAAGTTCTTCGCAAACTGTTACCTGCTAAATTCCATGTTAAAATT
>CALNHX010006841.1:0-82860 GCA_940337035.1 Agriotes lineatus
TTGATTCTTAGTTGCTACTCTAAAAAAGCAGTGCACTAAGTAATTGGTGGCAAAGTGCATTTGGTTAGCAAAGAAAATGGATCAATTCAGGGTGTTTTTGCTTGCAGAAGACGAAGGAATTAATTTGAATTTTATTTTAAAAGCAGCAGAAGACCTTGCTCAACCTATCGAAATGGAAGATTTGGAGGAGAGAAGGGATATTACAAGAAACTAAAATTATTTCGTAGAAGTTTGCCCCGATATCCAGACAGGCAATTTAAAGAACATTTTCGAATTACTCGAGCTACATTTCAGGTATTTATTTTGTAGTTACGTAAATATAATACATTTGTAAGTACTTTCATACCACTAGCAATAATTACGAAAAGTGAATAAAATCATTTTCATACGGTTCATAAAGTACTTAAAAATGAAGAAATAACTGATAATTTAGAATTAAATAGCATTTTTCTAAATACTGATCACATTGTAAATATATAAATCTTGATTTCAGGATTTAGTCCAAGTTATTGGGGTAAGAATGGGCAGAGAGGGAGGGATAGTAACACTCCCAAAAAAGTTATGTATACAGTTTGAACGCTAAGCAAAACTGAGAGTTTTATTGGCAGCATGCGATAGATTCGGAATAGCACCTAGTACCTACTTAGTGGTCATTACATTTTTAAAGAAATTGTAAATGTGCTTTCAAGTTTAGTTCCGGAATATACAAAATGGCCAGAAGTAGCGAATTACGGTGGCATTTCAAATGTTCTTTACTAAGAAAAGCAAACGAGCAGCACCAATTAATGTTTTAAATTTTAGATCTTTCAAGGTCGTTCCCATGGAATTCCATGTGTTAATGGGGCAGTCGATGGATGCCACATCCCTATTAAACAACCACCTGGCAATGCCAACGAGTTTTACAACAGGAAAGGAGTCCACTCCATAATATTTCAAAGTACTTTTCATTAATTTAAAAAAAATTGCATTTGTAGGTATTTACGATCACAGTGCGACATTTGTAAATGTATTTATTGGTATGCCTGGCTGTTTGCATGACGGGAGAGTATTTCGCAACAGCCCATTGTTTGGTCGCTTGAGTGATAAGGCAAATCCATTATTGCCACCAGAATACCATATTATAGGGGATTCAGCATATCCCCTGATGCCATAATTGATTACGCCATTGCGGGACACACATAATCTTACAAATGAAAAAAGCAGATATAATGTTTGTTTAAGTTTAATACGATCAATCATAGAACGTGCGTTTAGTTTGCTGAGAGGGAAATTCAGGCGCCTGAAACATTTGGATATGGCAGACTTGCAATTATCCAATCATACCATAGTTGCTGCTTGTGTTTTCTATCATTTTATTATAGAGCACCATGACGTAGCTAAGTTGGGCGATATTCACGATGAAGGTGGCAATGAAAAAAACGCTGCGTTATTAAACGGGGAAGATGTAGGGGCAGCTGTAGAAAAACGTAACAACATTGTTCTGTTAAATTAAATATTAATTTTGTAAAACCATTTACATTTTTTATTGGTTTGTAATAAATAGTATAAAAATTTCAGTTGTAACGTCTTTCTATAATTACTGCCAAAACGCAAGCAATAAATTTGCGGCTAATTTCACACAGGGCGTAGCAACTGCTTACTCACCCCGCCTGCGTAGCAGTGGAAGACTAACGAGGGGTGCGTAATGATTACGTCCAAGAAGAACGTTCTCTGCTATCTTGAACTTGTTTTTGTCAACATGTAACCTAGTTCCGCAATTTGTACAATGTTTTCAATATATCAATTAAATTAAGAAGTGCTCTAATTCGTTGACGAAACTACACCCCACTACATACTATACAATATGTGGTGATTATCGTACTCTTTAATATCAGGTAGTACGAGATTAAGTCAGCAAGAGATTCAACATTTAGTTTAATTATAATGGAAAACACTTGATCTTAACTTAGGTAACACTTGATTTTAAATAAAACAACATTGTAATTGCTGATTTTTTTATCATGCATAATGCATGCTTTTGCATAATGGGTTGCCTACAAGTTGTTACATGATAATTTAATCAGCCTGTATATATTGTAGTAGTAGCTTCTTGAGACTGATAATTAGCTATGAGTATTTCTAAGTATGAAACTATGAAACTATTTTGAAAGAATAAATTAATTAGCAATTAAAACCAAATTACTGGTGGTTTTGAAATGCGCTATAAAAAATGGCGACCGCTACGACTGCGCGGCTAAAGGTACGTTCCTATGAAGCGGCGGACGCATGCGGCTGACGGACTGCGTCTGACAGAAGTCTATGCAACAATGAAAATTAATTGTAATCGTTTTCTTTTGTGCGTCTGTCGCAACCGCAGCGCAGGGTAGTGCAGATTTTTTTGTGATTTGTGTTTGTAAAGAGCGAAAATTCACGTATATTATGGCTGTTAACAATGCAAAAGTGTTATTTTCATGTACAGAAGACGAAAGATTAGTAGAATTTGTATCGAAGTTCCCTTGCTTATTTGAATTGGCAAATTCCTTGTACGAAAACCAATTAGTTAAAGATAATGCATGGAAAGAGGTTGCGGAGTTTCTAGAAAGATCAGGTAAGATATTAGTAATAATAAATTTAACTTTTTTTTAAATTTTTATTATAAGATGTACATACACATATTTCTACGTAGTTCTAGTAATATACTGAATTTGCCACATGACAGATCCTTCGTCCCCATTAGAGTAATCCATGAATAAATCTCTTACAGAAAATCCGTCAATATTTGGAAAACCTCCCATTCTAGCTAACGGAATGAAATTGTCTGATGGTGGTAGCTCACTAGGATCAAATTCGTAGTAAGGTCTATTTTGAGCTTCTAAATATGCTTCTCTAAGAAAATTATGCAGACCGCATGCTACAATAATTAAATCATCAGTTATCTTTGGCTTTAAAGCAATAGGCGTATAGAATACGTGAAAAATTTGAGACAGCAAGCCAAATGAATCTTCAGAAACTCTCCTGGCCCTAGAAAGTCGATAATTAAAAATAGATTTTTGATTATTAGCACTTGCAGCTGGTCTAGAAAAGGGTTTCATCATATATGTATGTAATCGGAATGCTTCATCACCTACTAAAACAAAGGGTAGGCTACAAGATGACGGAAACGTATTTCCACTTCTAAAATATTTCCCAATATTGCTTTTCTCAAAGATTCCACTGTCACCTTCTTTACCATACACTGTAAAAAATGGGTGAAATTTTAACGGTGTAAAAAGGTACATTTACTTCGACATATCAGTGCACTATTATCTCGTTTTTGAGGTAAAGTTTTTAATACCTTAAAGTTGAGGTAATTGTGCCGTGTAATTTAACATTCGGGGTATTTTTCAACTAAAAGGTAGACAATTCCCTCTTTATGTGTAAGTTTACCATAAACGTGGGAGAAAATGTACCCTTGAGATGGTAAATTTGCAACCATCTTGGGTAAATGTGCGACCATTATTCGTAAATTTCCAACCCTCACGGGTAAAGTTTTTCCAGTGAGGGTAAAATTATATCAAGGTGTAAATATATTCTTTCTTTAGGTCTTCTTTTGCCTAGGTAAAATTAGCTATTATAAGGTTTATGGTGCTAAGTTTATCCTGCTTCCATTATTAACGATTGGCCAATGAACATCATCATCATAATCTGTAACCCCGTATACCTTTACTCAGTGTCGGGGCCAATGAACATAATAGGAACATATGCGCTGGCACTGGCGCGATCAACATAATTTAGTCTTTAGGTATATAAAGAATTAAAATCATTTATTATTATTATTAATGTAATTATTATAACAATTCCAATACAAGATTTCATAGAAAAGTGTAATTTTTTAAACAGTCTAATTCACCTTAGCACCAAATTTTTAATTAGATAAAGGTATGTGCTGCTTGAAAGCAAAAAATATAAAAGAGCCCGATAAAGGGGCAGAGAGCGAAGTCTGTGCCAATGCACCTCCGAATTATAATAAAAATATATCGTAAAAATCTCACTATACGGGCATCAGTTTTTTACGTTTCGATAGTGTACCGCCTGTCAATTTCTACTTTTTTTTATTAGCAAGCGCCCGGCAACCAAAGCTGTTTTGTTATCTTTGTTAAAAAAACAAGCACACTATATTATTCTTTTCATTCAAAGCCGTCAGAAAGGAGAGGGTCAATATAGAGAAAATATGTTTTATCTTGGGACGTCAAAGACGCCTTTCGATGGAATTGTGCGAGTGGATTTTAAATTATAGTTTTAATAATTTCGGGGGCGCCTATGGCGCCAAGTAAAGATTTATTTTCAGTAAGTAGAAGTAATATAAAAAACCATCAAAATAGATGCGTTTTAAAGATGTGAGCATTAAACAGCCTCATATAATGTACGCTAATTTCTGTTCTTTGAGATCCAATTATTATAATAATCTCCAAAACAGTTGACCGACAGCCGGCACTACATTATGCATCTAACTCTGAATAATACAGTTCTGAGTTCTGACCTCGAAGGTGACAACTTGCACTCTGGCTTGACGCGCAGTCATCATCTTGCTGATCTTGCATTTGATTCGATCGCTTTTGTTCGGTCGTTCGGTGGCAATTTGGCGCGTTGGTATTAAGGTCTCTGCCCACTACAACGTATCATACTATGACCGTACTAGGAACGTGTCGGGTAAAAAAATATTCTTTGTATTGAAAAGTATGAGACTATGCCCACTAGACCGTCCCGTCACCGACCAGCACCGTCGCCTACCATGCACGGAGCGTTAAGTAATTGTCGGCGAGAATAAGGAGTTAGGACAACGCTGTTTATCCGTATCCGTACGACGTATCCGTATTGCAATACGTTTGCCTCCGCCCACTTTACGTATCTTTGTGCTGATACGTTTAACCTTGACGATAAACCGACGTAAGAAACACAACGTTACGCCTGGCGTATTTGAGCTTCGAACGTTGGTGTTTTGCAGAAAGTGAGGTTCAGTTTGTGTTTGCATCGTGGCCGTGTCTTCTCGTGTAAAAGTTGAGTTAAAATGTTTAAACAAAGAAATGCGAATGAAAATAAAACTAGCAGTAGTATCAGTAGCTGTGCAAACGGGGCAAGTACCTACCATTTCTGTGGATTGTGTTATTTGTATCATAATAATAATTCGGTGATGTTACAATGTATATTAGTAGTAAATATTGTTTTTTCAACCTTAGGCTGCACCATTATTTGTACCCCGGAAGGCGAGAACGTTTTTTAACCTTAAGATGGATATCCATCTTATTCGCTTGTGTGTCGAGCATAACCCCTACCAATTGGGCAAGAGGCAATGGGATTTCATTGTCGAAGACATGATTAAAACTTTCCAATCCAAGTTTCTTGTCAGAACATTGAAGGAGAGAGCTGCAAAATTACTTGAAAACAGTGGCGGCACTAGAAAATTTTGCTTGGGGGGGCCTAGAGGGGCCAAGTCAAACTTTGGGAGGGCAGATCACAAAATTATTTAAAATATATGGAACAGGGAGTGCACTACTATTTTATTACTTAAGTATCAATGCTAATGATCAATGTTTGTCCGAAATACACTTTTTGTAGCTTTTTATGCTTAAAACGCATGACGTAACCTCGAAAAATCAGCTGACATTTCTAAATTAGTTCATTTGACCCGTGAAACAAAACCAAGTTAGCTCGTACCATATCGAAAATGGCCAGTCGCTATATTGTCAGTATGGTAGAGGGTCCTATTGGTCAATGTCTTAAATTTAATAGATGGTGATTGGCTCAACATTTAAGGAATTATATTCACAATATAATAACTACTTGATTAAGAAATAAAACCGTTAGTATATTTACAGATTATTACAGGGTAATATTTTATCCATCCATATATATAATAGACGTCTGTCCGTCCGTCCGGGACGCTGTTTCAGCAGCCAAACCGTAAGAGATAGAGAAAAAAGTTATTAAAGTTATATGTTTGGAATGGTCATGTCAGGTCAGGAACCGAATTTCAGTCACGTGACACTTCCGGTTTTCGAGAAATCACGTGATTTCCGTCCGTGTGGGACGCTGGTCCGTCCGGGACGGTCTTTTTTGTTTTATTAAATGAGACATTTGTCTCACTGGACTGCTAGTTTACTTATAATAAAATATTAGGTAGAACAACAACTAAACGCTATTAAAGAACTATATGAATCGAGGAAAATGCATCCATTACTTTATCTACATCTATGTTTTTTGCAATTTCCTTTTCAATAGATAAAGTGGAAATGTTGCAAAGGCTCTCATTAGTCAGTCTAGTTCTGAGATAAGTGTGGATTCTTTTCAAACTAGAAAAAGACCTTTCGCAAGAAACAGTTGAAACAGGTAATGTCACTGCTATTTTTAGTAAGTTATACAATGTCTCAAATGCATCACGGTATTGATGTACTAAATTAAGAACTTTTTCAAAACACTTACTGTTGCATCAACTAAATCTACAACACTAGCATAATCTAAATTTGAGTTCTGTAAATGGTCAGACAAAGAACTTCTTTGTTTTAATAATAATAATAATAATAATAATTGTATTTATTAACCACACCTAGAAAACAAATTAGAAATTCGTACAGATACTTGATTATTTGGCGATGGTTAAAAGGTCCACATTTAGCATGTTCGTACAAACACACGAACAGCTGATCTACCATGAGGACCTGGCTTAAAAACTAAATATATATAGCCATGTCGATGCTGACGCTCAACAAAAACTCACTTAGAAAAATTGCAATACCTATAGCTCAATCAGAGTTTGATTGAATACTAAATAAATAAGTTAGGATGTTCTTTTTAAATTTAGTGTATGAAAATGATTTATATTGTATAGGCAACGAATTGAATAATTTGTATATGTTGTAGGAAAATGAACGCTTAAAAATTTCGTACCTGTGAAGGGGAGGTGTAAGTAGGCCACGAGATCGTATGTTAAGATTATGAACATCCGTGCGAAAAGTCAAACGATCATATAGATATGGTGGTATTTTGTTGTTTATGATTTTGTAATAAAAACATAAGGAATGAGCTAAACGTCTATTAGACATATTTAACCACTTAGCTCTGATAAGTGTATGAGAAATATTCTGTCGACGTTTGATACCATAAATGAATCTTAGGCAAGCATTTTGTACTTTCTGAATTCTTCGAATATCTACACTGTCTAAGCAACTACCATAAACAACATCACCAAAATTAAAGGCCGATAATACAAGAGATTCACATAGCATAAGTTTAAGTTTTCTATTAAGTAGATTTTTACTATTATAAAGGATTTTCAGTTTACAATAAGCACTTTGGATTAGTTTTGTGACATGTTCTTTATATCTTAAATTATTATCGATTATGAGACCTAAATTTCTAGCGGAATTAACAAACGTGTTTGTTGTCTATGTAAATTTGAACTGAATTCTGAATTTCAGTTCTAGGTTTTTGTTTCCCAAAAAGTAAGCAGGTTGATTTAGTTGCATTAATTTTTAAACAATGTTTTGTTGATATTTCTACTAAAGTAGCTAGATCTCTGTTAAGTTGAGAAATTGCACTGTTTACTTCAGCAGGAGAAAATGAGATATACAGCTGTGTATCGTCTGCGTAAAGGTGATATTGTGAAGAGACATTTTTAAAAGAAGGAAAGAAATTACTGGTGTATACTGAAAAGAGCAGAGGACCTAATATTGAACCTTGTGGAACGCCGGATTTAATTTCAAGAGTAGAGGATACTTGATTGTTAAGAATTACTTCTTGAAAACGATTAGTTAGATATGAACGAAAAAATGCAACAGTGGTAGAGTCCAAACCAATGTAGTGTAAAACTGCTAGTAAAAGTTCATGATTTAAGTGATCAAATGCTTTGCTAAAGTCAATTAGCGCAAGTGCTGTGAGCTTGATATTATCAATGGCTTTAAAAATGTCGTCAGTGACATTCAGCAAAGCAGTGGTACAACTATAATCTTTTCTAAAACCCGATTGAAACTTAGGAAGAATATTATATTTTGTTAAGTGGCTACGCAATTGTGAATCAATAATTTTTTCTAAAATTTTAGACAAAGTGGGAAGAATACTTATAGGGCGTACATCTTTATATTCTTTGGGCACCTGTGTCTTAGGGATATGTATAATAAGCGCTACTTTCCAGATATTCGGAAAAGAGGCAGTAGTAATGCAACTGTAGACAACTTAAAAGCCTCATTTATATTGTCCCTTAGATTATCAACATAGAAACGCAGTAATGCTGGATCTGGAGGATTCTGATTCTCTGCAGATTTAATAAAAAAGTTGTTCATTTGATCAGGATTTTGTAAGTTAGGAGGGAGATTGGTAGGGTCATTTTTCTTTTTATTATATATGTTTAAATTTACCATTTTTTTCCAAATATCTTTTACATTATCATTAGTGTACGAATACTCCAGATATGCACTTTTCTCTCTGCGAATAGAAGAAGTGACCAAATTTCTTAGCGATTTATAATATTCCCACTTGGGTACAGTTTTATATTTTTTGTACTCCTTGAGGGCTTTATTTCTTAATTTAATCATAAGTTTGATGTTGTCAGTAATCCAGGGTTGCTTAGGTTTTGCAAATTTTACGGTCACAATAGGAGCATGAAAATTAAATAAATTTAATAAATTATTGTTCAAAAAAGAAATTTTGTGATCAATATTGTCAATATCAAATATTTCAAACCATGGTATGGCCTGCAAGTCACCTAGAAAAGCTTCATAGTTAAAATGTTTGAAATTTCGACAGATGTGCTCAATCCGTGAAGCCTTCCTACCCTTCTCCCCAGCCACGCTTAGGAAAGTTAAAAAGTGATCAGAGATAGAAAGAGAATTTAAAATTCCTGATTTTTTGACGTCAACATCGTCACTGACGAGAATTAAATCTATCAATGAAAAAGTCGTGGAGCTGACACGTGTTGGTTCGACGATGAGTTGGGTTAGGCCAAAACTCTGAAGCACTTGGTCGAACAATACGCTGTTACTGTTTATTTGAAGTATATCTATGTTAAAATCTCCCATGCATATAATGGAGTCAAATTGAGCAATGATATTTGATAAAACGTCTTCAAATTCATCTAAAAACAATTTGCAGTCGGTGTTAGGTGGCCTATATATTACTCCTATATTGATTACTTTTTTATTAAGTTTTAGTTGAACCCAGAGTTGCTCAAATGTATCTGTGTGATTAAAATTAAGCCGAACAGAATCAATAGTATTTTTGATATACAGACACACTCCGCCTCCCCGACAACGGGTTCTGTCGGCTCTGATAATGTTATAACCTTGAATTGAAATATCATTGTCAGAAACAAAACGTGTGAGCCAAGTTTCACTTACAGCTAATACATCAAAATTAGAATACAAAACGTACTTTAAAAATAAAAAGAAACAGCAAATGTTTCATTTAATTGATTTAAGAGTCTAGCAGCATCTACTCGACGAGTACTTTCATCTTGAAAATTACCTTCACCGTCAGTTATACTATGCAGTAACAGTAACGCTATAATTCATTCAAATGTCTTGATCACCATTACATGAAAGAAATTGTACAGTGTAACGAGTGTCACTCAGTTGTTTTAGTTCCATTGGTTTTTGTTTAGGATATATTTCTTTTTGCAGGTTGATAAATTTTGGGTGCACTGTAGAACAACTAACAAAAACATACAGTTTTTCTAAAACTGAGAAACCTGAGAGACCTTCATCAGACATACTGTTATCGCTTGCGTTATTGTCATTATCATCATCGTTACAAACACTTTCTTCGGTATCTTCAGGGAACTCCATCATCTCCACAACACTATTATTTTCAGTATTTAATTCACCCTTTTTAGCAACGTTGGTCTCTTTGATTATTATTGTTGGAGTGGGAGTAGAATCAAAGTAATTTCTTAGTGTCTTAGCACGCTTAATTTTTTTAAAAGACCGCAAACAATTAAAATGCACACTAGCACACTTTAACGAGACCACCGAGCAAATGTAGCCGGAAGCAGACATCAGAAGCCAAATGTTTATATTTAAAATTTAGCTAAATTTATTGATTGCGAAAGGACTGTAAACATGACAGTATTATTACTGTATCAAATTGTGCCGACCAACCATAAGGATGTTTGTTAACCCAGATAAGAGCGTAAATTGATATTCTGGATCTAAGCAGTATTCCTTATCATGCCAAAAGCCCCATTAATAATTAAACCACAAAATAAAGTTGATTTTTAGTTTTATGCGACAAATAAACCTTCCCCATTAAAAGTTCTTCGAAATAATTATTTAGTTTAAGTTCATTAATTCTATTATAGCAACATATTCAAAATATCTCTTTGAATGTGTTTAGACATAAGATATTAATCAATGGGTGTCTTCGGGGGGGCGCTCAGGGGGGCACAGCTAAATCTTGGGGGGGGGGGGGCTGGGCCTCCCCAGGCCCTCCCGTAGTGCCGCCACTGCTTGAAAAGTTTCAGCAAGAACAGCTGTCATATAAGTGAGTGTTTAAAAGTAGAAATTTTTAGCATATCTTTTGAATTGCTTACACGATGTAGAACTGGTAACGAAGAAGAACATTCCGAGTTGGGTACTCTGTTAGACCAACTAGGAGGCTACATTGACGCCAGTAATGTACCCATTACTCAGCAATTCAATGCTGATACGTTGGAGGATGAAGATGACGATGAAGAGCATGAGGATCCACTTCTGCTACCCCAGGAGGTAACACTGCCTACAACAGCAACACCGCGTGCTAATAAAGCCCAAAGCAGACGGGAAAAACAAATTGCAGATTTAGAAAGAGATGAACTCTTAGCTCAGACAGGTAATCATTATAGAGGGTACAGTTAAATGGTGTATAACGTGTTTGTATTTTAAAGAGCCGATAAAGCTCCAGGACCCCGAACATACAGGAAAAACCGCAGCACCCTGCAGCCCGAAGATGAGCTGATCAAAAGGAAGCAGGAGCTCGATCATGAAATTAAAGTAAAGCGTCTCAAATTAGAAGAGAGAAAAATGGAGATTGACGCTGAAATTCAACGTAAAAAACTGGCTTTGGAGAGTGAGAGACTGCAGTTTCAAAAAGACAAAATGAGGATTGCCGAAGCAGAAAATGCGCGACGCGATGTGCAGCAGCAACAAATGCAAGAAATATTGATGATGCTAGTTAAAAAATAAAAATAGTTGTAGATGTATTATGACTTTTGATTGTAATCAATTTTACGGTAATACAAAATCCCAACAATCGTTGGAAAGGTTTTTTTGTACTCGTGACCTGAAAATTCATATTTCCCGGGCATTCTCGATGCACCGAAAGTTACTTTTCCCGCATTGCAGTGCTTTTTATTTTCCAAAAAAACTAGGGCAATTGTGTTTTTTGTAATTTTTTTATAATTGCCCCTCGTTGGTTTAATTGCGCCTGCAAACACCAGAGGCGCTATAAATGTCAACAAAAGCTAACAGGTGCATAGGATAGGTATAAAAGTTTAGTGATTTGTGCTGTCAACTAAATATATTTTTTATTTTTTAAAATATTTACAGTTATTTGTTACAAAAAACATACCTTATTTTTTCGGGAAGAATTTTCCCGAATTCGCAAAGAAAGTGCTCATTCGGGAAAATTACCTTCCCGAACTTGTTTCGGAAGACTTGTTTGGTAATAATAATAAACTTTATTCTAAATATTCCTGAATACTAGGCGGTAAACACTGGAAATACTCAGAAACTTGGCTTCCATTCATACAAATGTGGCAGTTTACTAAAAATGCTGCAACGTAATACTGCATTTTTACATGTTGCAGGTACAGTTTTTGTTTTTTTTTTAAATCAACGAACGCAAATAGTTGAACTATCTTCCCAAAACCGTATTCAACACTCACACGTAAACTTGACATGTCTTTGTTAAATAAGTGTTGCCGCTCATTTAAGCGTTGTTGATTTTTATAGCCGACTTTAATGTACTGAGAGTTGGAGTAACCTGGATCACCAAATAAGGCATAGTTGGTTGCAGGTCTAAGAAAAACATTTTCCATTTCTAATTGGAGATTACTCAAATTTAGAATGGCAGCATCGTGTCTTCGTCCAATAAATGGACCATCGAGTCGACCAATTAAACCATTCGGAAAGATAACACTTTGGTATTTAAGAACATGTTGTTTTTTATAACCACTATAAAAATCACGTTGTCTGTATGTTGGCCTACATATGGCTCTGGTGGTGCCATCAATAAATCCAACAATATTTGGGTACCATGAACCTGCTTCTATACAACACTAAAATTATTTTATATCAATATTTTACGGATTTGCCAATTATTACAAACTTACTTGGGAAAATTCTTCCAATATGTTTAATATCCATGGTTGTTGCAATGACTGAAGACGGTGCTTGTAACCAACATATATAAATTTCAGGATGTAATTAAAAATTCTGGAAATGGTTGATGGATCTCTATGGAAAAGTTTCACTAAATCACATAATCTATTTGGATAGCTTAAACGTCGCAGCAAAATGCATAATCCTTCTATTCCTGAAACCAATTAGTGAATACTGCACTTTTTAATCACTATTGGATTAAGCTCACTGACCTGTACATTTACTTCTACGAACATTAAATGTTTGTGGAATCTGTAATAGCTTCAGAAGTGTATACAGTTGTAATTTTGTAAACCGAAACAGATTCTGTGCATCGTCATCAGTCCACTCTGATAGTTTAAATGACATATTAGGGCTGTAACTACAAATCCGGTTACGTTTTTTGTTTCGCTTTTTGCGGATAAATTTCCAGTACTCCAAAGTTGTTATTACCCCAGACATACATAATTTTCGCAGGGACGAATCTTAAATTTGTACACAGATATGTAAATCTGCATAAATTTCACAAGTTGGTACTTAATATTTACCTGTAAACCGTGGCATGCTTCTTTCCACTTTGTTTAAGTGTATCGCGTTATGTGAGGTTATGTGTTGACAGTTGAATGTAAAGCGCCAGTTTAAAAACCTTGCGTTTGAAAAGTCCCAACTAATGATCCTGTATACGTATACGTATCCGTACCAAACATATGTATGCGTAATACGGATACGGATAAACAGTGTTTGCCCTAACTCCCTAATATTTTGCCGGTGCCGATACGCTCAGCGCATGGCACGCGACGTTGCCAAACCGATGCGCGCAGGCGGCGAAACGGTGAGCATACGGGTTATAACCGCGTATGATGACCGTTACAAAAGCGTTGTAAACAGTGTTGCCAGAGTCACTACAATTGTAGTAGATTTACTACAATTTAATCGTTCTAGTACGTTACTACACTTTTTTAGTATCTGCTACATTTTTAATATTTCTACTACAATTTACTACACTTACAAATTAGGTCAATTTGCCCTTCTTTCATGAAACCTTAATAAATTTCTTTAATTACTCTTTACAAGAAAAAAACGTTGGCGCAACATGTCAACATCCTAATTTTACTCCCACCGGCCATGTCCGACGAGTCTGACGGACTGAACTGACGTCATTAGCATCAGGCTGACACTGAAATCTGAACCATTTGGCAATTGGCATCGACGGATCGACGCCCCTCCCCCGATCAGGTGAGCGGTAAGCAAGAAAGGCATGCCGCCGCGCCGCATGCTCCTTGAGTAGTAGTAGTTCGTAGTTCGCGCATCGAGTTTAAGTTTAATAGTCGTCACTTCGAGTTCGAGTTGCAACTTGCGTGTCAATATTCTGTGTGTATTTTGTCATGGACAGGTATGTACCCAGCCAAGCATTACGTTTTGGGCCACACTAGTATTTTACAGGGTATAAAAACACAGTAAATAAAGATGTTTTTAATTATATAATCATTTAATAACTTGCATAACAATGGCCTCTAAAATAAAAAAAATATTTGGGTTTAATTATTTATTTTTTCTTTCAGATTTCTAGTAAAACAGCAGGCGTCAACATCAAGGTCAGGCCTTGATATTGAAGTAGTAAACACTGATAGTGAGGAATGTGAGGATAACGCCGATAACGAAAACACTCCAAAGAAAAGGAGAAAATTAAATTATGAACAAAAATTCAGAGAGGACTGGCTCGGTGAATTTAAGTGGCTAAAGAACTGTTCTAAAGCAAAAGTAGGCCAGTCATTTTGCACAGTTTGCAACAAGACTCTCACTAACAATTATTCTCATTTAAAAAGACATGAGCTCAACAAATGCCATGAAAAAAAAATGAAAGCCACAAAAATTTCAACATCAATACCAGCCACTTTGTTGAAACATAGAGAGCCAGACAATTTAAAAACACAAAAAGAATGTGAATTAAAAATGCTGGCATTCATAGCAGAACACAATTTGCCCCTAAAATTAATGGATCATTTTCCGGCATTTGTTAAGAATCTTTGCCCGGACTCCAAAATAATAAAAAATGTTCGATGTGGAAGAACCAAGGCAACCCTCGTCACCAAGTACGTATTTGCCAAGGAGCGCATGGCTGAAATTAGTGAAAAAATGAGGAAATCTTTTTTTTCACTAATAATTGACGAAACTACAGACTTGGGGACTGTAAAAAGTTTAGTTATTGTTGTTAGACTTGTAGAGAATTATAAAGCCAAAGATCATTTTTTAGCTTTAACAGAATTAGAGAATGCTAATGCGGTATCTATAACTGGTAAAATTTTGGAAATTTTAGATTTAAATAATGTCCCTTTAAATAATATGGTGGGACTCGCTGCAGACAATGCTGCCGTGATGATGGGCAACATAAGTGGCGTACAAGCTCGCCTAAAAGAACTAGTGCCACACTTATTTTTGCCACTCGTTTCACCTCTGTGCCTCAGCAGCGTGTCTTCAGCTACCCAAATCAATAGAGCACTTTGCCAGAGAAATTTACAATTATTTTAGTAACAGCCCTAAACGATCCAAAGAGTTAGAACAGTTTCAATCTTTTTTGCATATCAAACCAAACAAAATGTTACGCCCAAGTCAAACTCGTTGGCTATCTCTTGGAATCGTAGTTAAAAAAATTCTGGACAATTGGGAGCCATTAAAATTATATTTTCAAGGTGCTGTGTTAGTAGACAAGTTACAGTCTTGCGAAACAATTTTAAATTCACTAAAAAGTGGAGTGTATAAGTTATACTTTTACTTTTTAAGTTTTGTTTTAGATTTGATTAATACATAGGTTTCGATGAGTGTGCAGTGCGACTATTGCAAACGTACATGGATAATAGAACGCAATGTGTAAAGTTAGGTACTATGCTGTCAAACTCGGCTATACTTGAGAGAGGTGTACCCCAAGGATCAATACTGGGACCACTATTTTATACTATATATACCATAAATTTCTCAAAAACTTTAAAGTTTTGCAAATCGCATCAATATGCAGATGACACACAAATTTATCTCTCGTTTAGCTCGAATGAGGCAGCTATGGCTAATGATCGTGTAAATGAAGATATTAGCAGAATGATTAGAGAAGCTGAAAAGCATTCGTTGATAATAAATGCTTGTAAAACGTCTGTGATAGTGTTTGGACCAGCCAGGTGTATTAGTGATTCATTGCCATTTATTCACACTGATATCAAAGGAAAATTGATTAAACCCGTAGAAGTGATCAAAAATCTGGGTCTTACAATTGACTCTTCTTTACGATTCAGACAACAGGTGACAAATATTCTTAAGTCATCTTACGCTATCTTGAAAAGTATTTATCCTCACGGACAGGTTACAAATGTAAAAAAAAATCTATGTGAATCTCTGGTGCTTTCGCGCATAAACTACTGTGATGTTGTGTATGGACCATGTCTGGGAGTGGATGATACAAACAGATTACAGAAATTGCAAAGCGCATGCCTAAGATACATTTATGGTATACGAAAATACCAAAGAGTATCACATAAATTGCAAACTGCTGGTTGGCTGAATATTCGTAATCGACGTTTGTTACATTCAGCCTGTCTATTTCATAAAGTCGTTACGACGAAATGTCCGTCTTATTTATATAATAAGATTACATTTCGATCTGATGTACACAACATTAATATTCGCAGGAAGGATTATCTGTCTATTCCAGAACATAGAACACAGAAATTTAAAAGTTTTTACTCCTATCAAATTGTTCATATATATAATAAATTAAGCTGCTCCCAGAAAACTCTACAGCATGCGTCATTTAAAAAAAAATTTCAATCATTTTTAATCTCGAAGCAGTGAGCTGGATTAGTTCTACGTGTGGTATGTGCTCATTATTGAAGATACATTATGTTACAACTGTATTAGGAATTGTTTGTTTTCGTTTTTTGCTTTTTTTTCTTTGTTTTTTTAAGGTTAGGTGGAAGAACGGCGACGCATCTTGATGCTATGCCGAACCGCGCCTTCATTTCCGCAAACTTTGTAGTTACTTTTCTTATTTGTATGAATAATTTCGGTTTTTGTGGAAATAAAAGACAATTTATTATTATTATTATTATTATTAAAATTAACCTAATTTTTCAGTCTGAAAAACCAAAAATAACGTCTCTCTTTCAGAGCATCTGTAATCTTTATAAGGTACTTTTACGATGCTTTATAAAAAAAAGTGTAGTTGATTGTGCTCCTCTAAAAGACATTGACCCGAAAAACAAAAAAATTCCGCTAGATCCTTCGTCTATGTATTTTGGGGCGTACGTTGAAGAATACGTCGAAACAAATAAAGATATTTTAACGGAAGATGATATACAAAGTTTTAAACATAAATGCTTGGCATTTTATACAGAGTTATGTACTCAAATTAAAAATCGTTTTCCTTTTGACAACACATTATTAGAAAGTTTAAACGTTTTAGAGCCAAAAATTGCGTACTCTGGCAACATTCCTAGCTTGACTAAACTTCTTAATTGTTTTCCACTTTTAAAAGGTAAGGTAAATCTTGAGGAACTTAATTTAGAATGGAGAAGCATACCGGACTTAAAAGAAATGGAAAATCATTTAGATGACTTAGAGACCTTTTGGTCTCTTTTGTTGTGTCAAAAAGATTGTAACAAGGATTTTCAGTTTCCAAATTTAATAATTGTTACAAGTTATGTTTTTTCTTTACCGCATTCCTCGGCGTCAGCTGAACGAATGTTTTCACAATTGTTTTTAATAAAAACTAAGCCCAGAAATAAGTTACTTATTGAAACCTGCCAAAATTTATTACATACTAAATATTATATATCAGATTGTAACAACGTTTGTTATGATTTTACGCCAAACGGGGACATTTTGAAAAGAAACGTCGTATATGCAAATGAAAACCAAGATATACCAGATGTAGCACTAGCTGCTGCACCTATTCAGTACATTGACACTGAAAATGAAGTATGATATAATCTGTGTTTAAGTCTTATTACTGGGTACCTTTGTTGATTGTTTAAGTTTCTAATGCCAGTACCCTATTTTCCTATTCTTTGTACCTATACTTTTTTATTTTGTCGTACAAAGAAATTTTTATTAGATATTACATATTACACATTATATTTTGTTTCGTTTCTGTTTTGTATATGGATATATCGGTAAATCAATTATTATTAAAAATGATCCTATTTTTTTAAATTTAATTTTTATTTGATTTTAGTTTTTGTGTTTTGCAATAATGCAATAAAAAAAAGTAATACCAACGCCTTTTTTAAAATAATAACTATTTTTAAAAAATCTGCTACAATTTTGTCTGATCTGCTACAATCTCAAGAGTCAACTACTACATTATAAAAAAAAAATCTGGCAACACTGGTTGTAAACGCCTTTACTTACTTAGTCATCTGTTGCCAGTTCAACAAGACGCGCGTGCACCTAAAGACGGTGTAACATGGAGGATGAAAAATTAATAGAATGTGTACATAAATATGAGTTTTTATATAATCTACAACACCCGCAATATATGGATACTGTGAAAAAAGATATGGCTTGGAAGGAAATTTCGGAACAACTAAAACAACCAGGCAAGTTTATAAAATTATTGTGTTTATTTGAATAAGTAATTTAAATACATGGGTATCCAGTCCAATTGGCCTTGTGTCGTTTGAAAGAAATCCGCAAATTGATGGCGTACTTCAAAAGCGGTAGAAACTGCATTACCTCCTTGGTGTCTTAAGTTGTTAAACTGTACAGGAGTATTTGTTTCCGTAAAAATTACAGTTTCTCCGCGTCGTATGAAATTATATAAAATGCACGTTGTTAGTACAATTTTTTCCGCAAATTCTGGCTTCAAATGCAAACGTCTATTATAAATACGAAATTTTTGGCTTAAAATACCAAAAGCATTTTCCACTACACGTCGTGCTCGGCAAAGACGATAGTTAAAGTGGCGTTTCTTATCATCGTTAATCGACTGTTGTGATGAATAAGGTCTTAGGAGATTATTTTTTAAAGGAAAAGCTTCATCCCCTAATATAACACACGGTGCACTTACATTACTCCCCGGAAAAAATTTGGTACTTGGAATATTAAATTTATTCTCGAATATACCTTTGCCCATTTTTGATTTTGACAAAATACCACCATCACTATCTTTGCCGAAAGCACCGACGTTTACGGCTATGAAGTTATAATTAGCATCAACCAAAGCCAAAAGTACAATAGAAAATGTTTTTTTATAATTAAAATACAAAGAACCACTGTTTGAAGGTGCTACAATAATGACATGCTTTCCGTCTATAGCACCTACACAATTAGGAAAATTCCATTTATTCCAGAATTCTTCTATATTTTTTTCCCATTCTTCTGTGCCAGGCGTGGGAATACTTTCTCGCAATATATTTTTTATTATAGCATCACAAACTTCCAACACGGCACGCCTTACAGAACTGACTCCCATACGATAGCTAAAAGCAATGGTTGTAAACGAATCACCAGTTGCTAAGTACCTGGAAACAAAATATTAATTTATTAATTATAATTTACTAATGTTTTATGTATTTATGATTATGTATTTTTTGCTGTATCAAAGGCTGGTATGTATTTATTAATAGTGTGTTTTGAGTGCGTAATATACGTATTATGTATGTATTAGTTATTAATACTTATTGTTTTTTTACAGCTGCAGCTTGTAAAGAAAGGTGGCAAGGGCTAAGGGATGCATACAGAAGAGCATTAAAAAACAAAAAAGGCAAAACTGGACAGGCAGCCAAGAAAATTAAAAAATGGAAATACGAGGATGAAATGTCGTTTGTTATTCCTTTTTTTATCGAAAAAACAACTTCAGAGTCCGTTGAGCTGACAAGCGACGATGAAGAGTTTCAGAAGGAAGATGCAGTAACTGAAGTCCAGAACCCTACCGACAATGAGATCAACAGTACCGATGCTGTGGATGTGGCTGCTTCTCACGACACTGAAATTTGCAACGAAGATGACACTATTGTCCGTAATAAATCCTCACAACCACAACACAGTCAAGCAAAAAAGGCAAAGGCAAGAAAGAAGGCTACAGTTCTACCAGTACAGTCAGCATCCGCTGTGTTGATGTCTAGATTATTAGACGAGCAAAGTATTATTCCACCACAACGTGAACACGATGAACTAGATCGTTTCTTTTTGAATATATCAGAAACAGTAAAAAAGTTTTCACCTTACCTACAAGCAATGGCAAAAAATAAAATATTCACTTTAGTTTCCGAAATGGAGTTACAGCAGCTCGCACCACCTAGCTTTATAACAACTACACCTCAATATGCATACACTCCATCTCCAGCATCAACTTCTTCATGCGTTCAAGGAAGTGATACACCCATGCCTACGTCTCCTGAGACTTGGGATACGTCTACTAACGTTTGGAATAATACGTTGTAGTGGGCAGAGTCAGAAAATATTTTTGAATAGGTACATACGAGTAACAATTTGATAGTTGATTCTGAATATTTGAAATTTCATTAAAAGTTTGATTAAAAATATATTAAAAGTTGTTTT
Source organism: Agriotes lineatus (assembly GCA_940337035.1). NCBI lineage: Eukaryota > Metazoa > Arthropoda > Insecta > Coleoptera > Elateridae > Agriotes > Agriotes lineatus. The sequence continues at coordinate 19,893 of CALNHX010006841.1, forward strand.
ACTTACCGTAAACACACAGCAAGCCTTTCTTTAGATGACAGACATTCTCTAAAGTTGGTGTTTCTTCTGACAATATCATTTTCAATTTTTTTCAGCAATACATTAAATTGGAATGTAGACATTCGGAAATACTGAAAGAACTTTTCTTCATAATCAAATAAGTATTATCACAGAAATGTGTACAATGCTAGATTTCTATGTCAATATCCTGGATGTTTTCAAGAATACGGAAAGTACAAGGGTTTTAAAAATCACGCGTATAGAATACAATTTGCTAAGACTAAACAAACAATAAATTTGTTTCAATGTAACGTTCGTCACTGTGAGTTTGTGACTGGACAACAACATCGACTGTCTACACACCTGTATGATCATATTAGAAATGGTTTAATTGTGAAGTGTCCATATGCCCCATGTTTAAAGCCTCTGCACACATATAAAACTGTTGCTAGTATTAAGAGTCACATATATCGTTTTCACCATAGCAATTGCGGAAGTTCAAAGTGTTGAAATAAACAATACTTCATTGTCATCGAATTCTCCTATTGATTTAACTTTAGATAATATAAGACCAAATAAATTATTGCTAGAGCCTACCATAAATATTCAAGATCAATATGTAAACGCATTAGCTTCTACTTACTTGAAGTTGCAGGCGAAGCATTTTCTTCCAGATTCTGCTTTACAAACACTCATTGATGGTATATCAGATCTTAATGACATCAGTTTGCAAAATATGTCGAATTGTTTTAAAGATACCTACACAAAATCAGGAATTTAAAAATTCCTTTGCGATACAAGATTTTTTTAAATTGGCCCATAATACTACAGATGGTTTATTAAGATCACCATATACAGTGTGTCCAAGATAAGGAGGGCCAGTATGGGGATCTCGGTAATGGTAAGAGATACAAATTTGGTTAAATGGGAAGAAAGTTGCGCAATTAAAGGACTAAAAAAATGACGTCTACAAATCCTCGATATGATTTTTCGTTTTTGAGATATCTCAAAAAACCCGAATTTTTAATTTTTTTCTGGCGTTAATATTAAAGTTAGAGCAAAACTGATTAAACTTCTTTAAAGCAACTTTTAGTGGACTTAATGATTACGTTATCAATTTTTTTATCCGACGTTTCGTCTTCGAGAATCCATCATCAACTTCATTTTTTTAAATACGCTCCTGGTTTTTTGATGCCAAATTTGCAAAGCCCTTGTTACTCTAAATTCAACAATGTACCACATATTATGGTTTAATTACGTTTCGCGCTTTTTTCTGATCATCATCAGAAAATTTTTTAGATACGGACCTGCATTTCTCATAATTTTATAAAAATAAGTTCATACAGTAAGTTAGGCATTTTTACATGCCGTTAAAATATTAAAATGCACATCATAATGTCATAATTCTGATACATTAATTTAATAGGCAACCAATAACTATTAACAATAAACAAAAAAGAAATGAACAAAAGATAGACAGTGTAATTAATCAATGATGCTACCCAGCCCACTTTATTTACAGATAAAGTTATTGCAGATGAAGCTCTTCAATATTCTGCTCTTGATTATGAAAAAGATTTATCAGATCACATCACTACTTTTTGCAGGTTTAGTGATATAAAATTTATATCTACAAAAGCAAACTATAGAGGAATTGACTACATCGCTGGTATGAACGTGTGTTGTAAAGTCAGAATTTAGTAACTTTGTTTTATGTTCTATAAAATATGTAATTATTAATTGCAAATATAATGACTTATACTTTTTGGGAAATAAAATTGAAGTATTTTATAATAAAAAAACAGGTCTTTATAAACAGAGTTTTACAAAGCACGATAGTAAAACAAATATGTATGGCTGCCATTACAAAGATTTAGCTCACGAACCATGTATGCATTATGATAGTAGGGAAAATTCGTTGTTTTCATTCAAATCAGCACCATTGGAAATGCTTTAGAGGTAGGTTTAAATCAAGACGATAATATTGAAGATTGAATAAAAAAAATTTTTTGAGAGCAGATTATTCATAGCGGTTTAATTTATTTTGTAGTTTTGTCAACGTAGGTATTTTAAGGATGGGATTTAATAGTTTTTTTTAAATTTACTTAAATACTTAGCAGCACCTATAACTTTTATTGAAACAAAATTATGCACAGGGTAACCCTGAAGAAGATGTCATTGCTATTCAAAATTTGGGATGTGTCCAGAGAAACCAAAATTTTCCTGGCTGTAGAGGATACAGAAGATCTTTATGAAAATGTTATTCTTAAAGGTAAGCAATTTGTACATTTAAGAAGATCATCTTTCATTAATTACATTCATCATTAAACTTATTATTATTTTAATACTTTCTAACAAGACCACTTTCATTAGCTTTTCCGTTTGTTAAGTTGATTTAATTTATTAATTACTACTACCTGTGCATGTGCTAAAGCAATATTTCAATGGAATTATAGTTTATCAACCCTGAAAGTCTAATAAAAAGATTCATGATTTAAAGCTATATTAATAACTTTTAGGGTCATCAAAATTGCAAACAAACGGCGACCGCATCGTACTGGAGTCCGATGGCACACTAATTGAAGATAGCAATGTTTTAAAAATGTTAAAAGATGAGACTCTTATCCTGTTGCAACCCAATGAAGTTTGGAAGTCGTCCAAAGCAGAACATTCTTTTAGCAGTTGTAGCACTGTCTCCATAGTGAATTCACCAACTCCTCCAGATGCAGATATTTCAGTAGATTCCATATCTGAAATGGATGATGGGCAAGATAGTGAAGAGAGAAATGTTAATACTATTTCAGTAAATACTTGGAAATCCTTCAACATCCCTTGGGATAAGATGAATGCCAGCACATTGCAAGACGGCGAAAAGGGAATTAGAGAAAAGCGAAGTATATCCGACGTCATCCACGTTGTTGCCGATGCTATGTTGCAAATAAAAAAGAATATACCTGCTAAGGCCATCAAAATTATTGCCAGTAAAATTATTGGTAGATATCCCAAGATTTTTGAAGATGCCGATGACGATGGGGTGGTTCTGGGCGATGGGTCTCATACAGTGTTTTGTAAATTAAAAGATCACTTAAAATACATTAATAGACCTCATAAGCGAAGTTGTGATAGCCCATTAAATATACCAATAGCTAAAAGGAAACAGATGGTTAGCCGTCAAGCTGGCTGCAGCAATTGGCAACTGGCAATACTAGAACCTGCAGCCACAGCGGAAGAATCTCCTGAAGATCTTCAAATGAAATTTAAAAAAATCACAAGTGCTGAATCTGAAAACCTAGACTGTAATGTATTAGATTTATTGGAGAAAACTTATACATTTCAACGGGTGTTTCTAAACGCCCCAGACTCTCCAACAATAGGAACTATTAAACAAGAGTGGCCAATATTATTAACAAAACATGGTATATTCTGGCATTATCACAAATTAATGGGCCACAAAGTGGAAACTATTTGCCCAAAGATGTTATTAAAAGCGGACAAAATTCTCAATTTTGGACTTAGAAGAAAAATAATAAATAACATTTCAGCCAATCTAAGTGATGATGATAAATTGCACACCATTTTAGTGATATTCACTTCATATTTTAAAGAAACATTCAACAGTATTTACTGTAAAATAAATGTAAGTTGTAGATAAAAAATAATGTCCCAATTCTCTAAAATTATTTTTCAGGACGAGTCGGATATTGAACATTTTGGTGTTACTGGACCATGTATTAGGGTTATGAATAGCGATGGTAATTTTTTTAAATTATTTATACTTTACTTTTGAATTCAATAATCTTTTATTAATCATTGTTACATCTTTCTGAATTTTATGACTCCCCCTAGCTTTTGACAAATGTTGAGAAATGATTTTAGTTTATACGAAATGTGACTTGATATCATAGGGGTTACGTGAAATTTTTTGTAAAATTTTTTTTATGCCATTTTTGAGCCACACATTTTAGCTTCATATTCAGCATTTACATTTTGAGTTCCACGAAAATGGACACAAGTGGTTTGATAATTTTTCTTTCTTTGGGATATAACCTATACCTGAAAGAATCCTGTTGAACAAAATTACTTTGATCCTGTTCTGCAGTACAAATATACAAGCTCGGGATGCTCTATCTATATAGGAATTCACGTTAAAATTGGAATATTATGTAACAGATAGTCGAGAACGATGTAGATGTAAAGTGTTTAAAAATCAACTGTTTGCTTTGTATTACACTGTAAGTTTTGCATATCCAAAGAGTGCATGCAATACGCTTGAGATGATCCAAACATATATACTAAAAATTCACCCAGACAGTGGTTCAAAAAACCCCAAAAAATCTTCAAGGCATCAAATAATTGGCCTGATGAATAAGCTTCGAGATTTTTTAAGCATTTCCAAAGTAAGTTTTTCATATTTTATTGTTTAGTACTACATATATTTTAATTTTTAGGTAAACTTTGTTTTTTATTGGTAGTCATGTGCAGCATTCGTTCTTTTTACAGCTCCTATAAAAGTATGTAAGTTTCTTTTATATTATCTTTTAATAATTATTACATTTACCTTATTTTTACGTAATTTTTGTTGGAAACACTGTTTTAAAATAATATGTATTTCTTCTCCTACTGATGTTTGAGTTGAAGCGCCAACGAAAGTAAGTTCCCTATATGTTACATTTTAATATTATACTATATATACTTTATTTGTAGTTGATTTTCGTTGGAAGCTTTTTCCTATACGGTGAAACCTCTTGAACTCGAAGTAGCAAGAGAACAAAACATTCTAATGTTTGATCTTTTTATATAATTTTACTATAAATAAGGAAATATTTATTACTTATACACACTTAACTTTTACTTACCTACATTTAATTTGTTTTAGAAAAATACCAATACAATTATTATTTTTTTATATTGTTGATATGGTTTTTGCTGGAATGCCAAATTTTTCTGCCATGCCTTTTTTTCTTTTTTCAGAACTATAATTTTCATAATAGACTGCTGAACAAATGAACTGGACCATTTGCATATATTGGTGCAATTTTTAAAAATATTTTCCAAAAGAACAGTCATGATATTTTTGGTAACCGTTTAAATAACACTAACTTCATTAATAAAATATCATTTGAAAATTTTGAATTTTGCCCAAATGTTGATAGCTCATTGCATACAAAGTATGCCAAATCGTTGCCAAGAATTTTTAAACGTTTTGAGGAGACTCAAACTATTATTTTCCTTTTTTTATCGTCCCCTTATTTTTGTTAAATATAGTTTTTCATAAAACAAAAACTTTTATACGTATTTTTGTGACGTAATGTAACAAATACAATATTTATGGGTGGTCCAGCTCATTTGTTGAGCAGTATATATATATAAATATGTTTTTGACATTGAAGTTTCATTTTATATATATATAGTTATACAACTACAAAATTATAATGTAGTGGTATGAGAAACTGAATAAACATTGTATATGTGATAGGTACTTGTTCCTGATCATGATCGCATTTGCCTAACAATTTTCAACCAACTAATAGATAAAGAACGTTACCTAGATAATATTTATTAGATTCTGCACGTATTAGATAATATTTCTCAGAATAAAAATATAAACCAAGGAGTAAAATATTCTGGGTAAAATTAATGTGTGTAGGTAATAGTTCCCATAACAATTTATTTGTGGGTTTGTTTTGTTGGTTACATTTACACCAGCAGGTTATTTTTCTGGTAAAATTTACACTGAAGGGTAATTTTTGTAGTTACATTTACACTGAAGGGTAATTTTTCTGGGTTAATTTACGCAAAGGGAAATTTACCCGATAGAATTTCTGTCAAAAGGTAAGTTTTTTTATTAAATTTACAACGGCTGGGGAATTTTACTCGATAAGTGTGTAATTTTACAATTTGGGTGAAAAATATCCTTAATTGTAAAATTTCCCTGTCGATTGGTGGCCACCCAGTGGCCACCAATTTTTAGGGGAATTTTACCCAATTATTTTTTACAGTGTAGGATCCAACATCAATTAATATGAATTTGTAGTTGGCATCGACAACTGCGAGTAAAACCATGGAGAAAAAATGTTTGTATTAGTTAAAATGCAATGATCCAGTTCGCATGGGATAAAAGATTCGTATATGTTTGCCGTCGATAGTTCCGCAACAGTTAGGAAAATGCTATTTTTGTCCAAATACCTCGCCCTTATTTTTTAAATCTTCTTGTGTCACTGGTGGTAACTGAAAGTATCGTTTCTACAATTTTGCTTATATAACTATGAGATATTCTAAATGCAAATGCCAGTGAGTGGTATGATTCGCCGGTCGCCATGAATCTGTAAACAATTCATTATACTTGTTACCTATTTGTTAGCAGAAAATGTAAAAACATAATTTACTTTTTAAATTATTGTTCAAATTTTTTGCAGTGGAAGATTGTAAGAAAAGATGGCGCAACATTAAGGACACTTATATGAAGAAAAAAAAAGAAAAGGCTAAATCAAAACCTTGGCCCCTGTTTGAAATGTCTTTTCTAGAAAAAGTGGACCATAAACGACTGTAAGTATATTTAATAGATTTTCGATTGTTTATAATTAATACAGCACTTTTTACTGCAGAAGCACATCAAACGTCAAAGAGCAAGAAAGTCAAGATGAAGAAGAAACTGCCGCTACCGAAAGTATAAACACAATTGAAGAAACACCTAATTTGCCTCAGGAGTTTAATGATGCACATTCCACCTCTGAAGCACCATCTACCTCAGCACCTGGTTTTACTCCAAAACGGAACATTGCAAATGACAGTTTACGTTCACAGACAAGTAAGAAACAAAAATTTAATGACAATCTTACTCGAATAATGGAGGAGAGGCAAAACGAACGGGCCAAAATTATAAATTCATTAACTAAAAAAACGAGGACGAAATCGATGAGTTTCTTAAAAGTATTGCTATGCCTGTAAAAAAATTCAAGCGGGAAATCCAAAACGAAGCAAAATTGCAAACTTTAAAAATGGTTATTGATTTAGAAGAACGTAATAACAAACCTACTACCAATATGCCCCAAATGTCACTATCAGAATCGAATTCCCGCAGTAGTTTTCTCTAGTCGTCTTCACCACCACCACCGCCAGTTACGCCAGCACCACCAGTTACGCCAGTACAACCAGTACCTTCAAACATGCAAGATTTTTATGTACATGCTTTCAATCAATATGACAATCTATGATGTATTTTAATTATCTACCTATCTATTATGCCCTAATTATGAATAAATAAATAATACTTATCGCAAAGTAACGGCTAGTTCTTCATCTGGGGTTATAGGATACGGATATTTATTTGACGATGTTAAAAAATCCCTCTTCAGTTCTCTTAAACATGGGATGGACTTCAGCAATTTTTCGTCATTGTTTAGTTGCATCAATATTTCCTCCTCTTCGTCGATTTCTTCCAATAATAGGTATAACAATAAGAGGTCGTTTTTATCGCCCATGATAAATTTTATTTTTATTGTAAAGAACTATCGACTTTCTACCAAAGATCCAGAGCCGTAACTAGGGCGTGGCCAAGGTGGCATTTGCCACGGGCGCAAGCTTCAGGCGCAATTCACACAGAACGGACGTATGGCGGAGGAGTGGTGCGGGCATGTCACCCGCATGTTAGCTTATGAGGCAATACACATAGAGGTGACGTGGAGCAGGCGTGGTTACTGCCGCCACCGCCATGCCACTTCGGTGCCATCAGAAGCCTACATGAGCGATTAATGTCATTATAAATTCGGCGTTTCTGCTGTTCGTTTTTAAAAAGTGCGTGACGATTGTCAATTTAATATAGAATTCTGCGAAGAAGTGCAACAGTATGCAGCTTTATACGACTATAGACGATCGGATTACTGTAACAGAAGTGCACAAGACCAGACATGGGAAAAAATATCTGAAAAACTCGGTGCAAAAGGTAAGTTCTTGTTTATTTATACATACAAGTTGCATTAATGTTTACATCAACACAAAAAAATTCATACGCAATATCTGTCCTGATGAGGAACTGGGGCGCGGTCTTTGAAATAGGGTCAGCATGCCTATTATGAGATCCCGGTCTTGAGGAAATGCTGCCGTCTAGTTCCAGTAGCATAAAACAGTAGTCTATTAAATCAACAAGCGTCTGTGAGTCACTGGAGTGTTTCCAAGCTAACACAACAGTAGTACAGTATTTTTTCCCGCGAATTTGTGATCGTCGAGTTTTTTACATCTGACCGTTCATCTGTTATTTTCACCTTTAAGGTAAGACTCCTGTTAATACTCTTAGGGCCGGTTGCAGAAAGCAATGTTAAGTCTAGTGTTAGCTAACATCGCGTCAAAGTGAACAAAATCGCATCAAATTTTGTTTACTAATGTATTAGTTACCATAAGCATTTGAGATTTGATTCGTTTTTGTTCACTTTGACGTCGCGTTAGCTAACACCAGACTTAACATTGCTTTCTGCAACCGTCCCTTAGTATAGGATAGGTAGCTATTGATATGGAGTGTAAACATGCCAGTCTGTTTTAAAGCTAAAGTTAATCCTAACCTAAAAAAATCGTTTGCGTTTTTATCTACGTGGTCATGTCTAAAATGAGACCCCAAATATGTTTATATAGTTGTTTTGTTTTGTAAATTTAGATGCCTCCTATAGTAAAACGAAAAAAATGGAATTCTGTCATGATGGTGCGAGCTGTAAAGGCCGTCAGGAGTCATGAAATGGGCTATAAAAAGCTGAGAAATATTTTGAAGTACCAAAAGGAACTCTGGAGCGTTACGTGAAGGATTCAGAAAAAACACCTGAATCATTGGTAGAAGTTCCGATGGGAAGAAAGCCTGCACTACCACAACACATTGAAAATTTGCTAGTACAATACTGCATTCAAATGGATTGGAGATTTTATGGTTTAAGAAGAAAGGATATTAAAACAATGGCATTTCGGCTTGCCACAAAAAATCATTTAAAGCATCCGTTTTCAGCAGGAAAACAATGTGCTGGTGATAAGTGGTTAAGTAAATTTTTAAAACGACATCCACAGCTTTCTCTAAGAAAACCTCAAGGAAGGAACGTCATTTGCAAGGATTAAGGGATTTAGCCCAGAAAATGTCAAATTTTTTTTTGAAATTTATGAACCTGAGATGAAAAAAATTAAAGGCCAAGCACATAGGTTGTACAACGTTGATGAAACTGGAATTACTATTGTACAACACAAGGTAGCTAAGGTCGTCACTTTAAAAGGTAAAAAAAAATGTAGGAACTTTGACATCAGCAGAACGAGGGCATCTAATCACGGTGGTAACATGCATAAATGCAGCAGGCTCCTACGTTCCTCCGTTGATTGTCTGACCCCGGAAAAATATGCAGGATGCTTTGATGGATGGAACTCCCGCCGGATCAATCATGCCACCCTTCAGGTTGGATTCAGACAGATTTATTTACAATGTGGTTCAACCATTTCATAAAGCACGTTAAGCCCTCTCAAGATGATCCAGTGCTTTTAGTGCTTGATGGGCACAATTCTCACACCAGGAATATGGATAAATTTTGAAATTTTGTTTACAGCTGTTTTTTTACAGTATTGAAGATGGGAGATAAATCAGCTAAAATTGATATTTATAAACAAAAACATTAAAACTAGATTACTTATTTTAAAAAAAAACAAGAATGCATTAACAATTCAATAACCTTACAACCTAACTTTTTAAATGCAAATTTCAATAATAATCAATATGAACCAAAAAAATTTACTACAATCCCTTACATTCCTTATTTATCTGAAAAAATTTAAAAAGAACTAAAAAAACATTCAAACGGCTTTTAAAAACCACAATACATTGCAAAAACACTGTTTCAAAAATTTAAAAGATAAAATAAATATTAACCAAAAATCTAACATAGTCTGCAACAATTGTGTCGCCACATATATATTGGCCAAACAAAACAATATATGAAGAAACGCTTGAATCAACATGAACAATCGATAAAAACAAAATTAACCCGTCCCAATAAACCAAACACTGCTCTCTCAGACCACTGCATCGATAATTTACACAATTTTAATTTAAAAAAAACGAAAATACTTCACTCTGAAACAAATCTAAAAAAACGATTACTTCTGGAAAGCATAGAAATCAAAAAATCACCCACCGCAATAAATTACAAAACAGACACTGAAAACTTAAATAATACTTATGACAATTTACTTAATAACGATTAATAAAATCTTTAAAACATTTAAACTCTGTTTCAAATAAAAATAAAAAGTAATAACACCACTCTCAAACCAATAGCCATAAAAACCACTTTTAGTACAATTAAATAGTAAAAAATTGTAGTTACTAATAGTCCTTAAACCCTGGTCTCCTTATAATAAAAATTAAATTTTCAACTTTCTCTTCTTTTCAAATCACGCGGGTCACTTTCTTAAATTATCCCATAGATGTCGCACCAATTGTTTCATGACGACTTGGCGACCTACAAAATGGAGTTCAAGATAACGTAAATATCACCGATCCACTTTTAATTTTTAAATTGTAAGTAATCAATTCACCCTTGTCATTTATTACTAAACACCACCTTTCCTACAGCTCTGCACAACCTTTTACCATATTGACAAACCAAGGGATCACGCCTTCCACAGTGATGTAGTGGCAAATCTGCCTGTGGGGGAACGCTAGACTTCTGAGAGGTATGGAATATCACCCAGGAAAAGGGGGCTCCGGGGGTCCTCTTCCGGATTTTTTTTTAAAGTATAGGTGCAAAAATATGCGTTTTGATGTTTTCTGGTGCAATTTTTTCGTATTACGATGTTGCCAGTTTCGTAGCCTTAATATATAAATACCAAGCCTACACCTTTGTAATTGAAACTTTTTTTAATACTTTGCATATTCATAGCAAGTAGCAAGTCATGTTTGACCTGATATTTCTAAATAATAACATATACCACTAGCCTATATTTAAATGACACTGGAATGAATAATTATCAAATTGTTTGTGCTAATAAGTAAATGCCATAAATTCGTTCTTTATTTTTTTAACTTAACAAAAAACCAGTGGCGTTCCCCCTCGACTACACCCCTGGCCTTCCACATCTGAAACGAACTAAACACGAGGTTGCCCCAGATACCCATGCAATAATATTTAATCAAAGAATCTAAAACACCCTTTATGGTTGACAAAACGCTTAAACAAGTAAAACACCCCAAAACCTACGTTGAAAGTACTGTAAAATCGTAATACTTAATTCTTTACAGAACAATGAACCGTAACCTCAAACTTACACGTTGTAAAATCAACACACCTCCCTCGGAACTAATGGGAGGGAAAAAAAAGTGGGAAAAAATAAATAATACACAACGCTCTAAATTAAATACCACACAAGCTCAATATATAAAAACCACCTCAGGTAAAAAATAACAAAAATTAAAATTACTCAAAATTCAGTATACTAATTACAATTCACCCCCCATTTCTTGTTCCTACCCGATAAACTGTCCAACACAAATCGCAACACTAGAGTATGCTCATCAACCTTATAATGAACAAAACACTTACCTACCAATTAAAAATTCCATCTAAGTAAGTAAATCATTATCAGCATGCATTATTAAGTCTTACTAATCAAACCAGTCAATTTACAGATTTTCCAGTAAATTGTTCAAGGAACCAATTTGATGTCCTATAATCAAACTTATCCTTTTTAAATTAACTCGAAAAATATTACATTTTATTAATTTGAAGAAATTGTTACCACGTAAAAAAATGTGAGAAAATACGTATTCATTCACCAATCTAATCTATTGCTCTCTATATTTTTACAGATCTTTATGCACATGTTATCTTCAATTATGTATCTTTTTAAACACTAATATGTCTGATGAAGCAGAAACAGTTATCTGCGAAACGTTACATATCTTGTAAAAAAACTTTTAAATTAAATTAATATGTGAAACTGACTAATACTGATTATTTCCTTTTTATGAAATATTAAAAAGGAATAATAATACACAGTGATTTATAAATATCAATTTTAGCTGATTTATCTCCCATCTTCAATAAGGAATATGGATGTTATAGACAGAGCCAGGGAGAACCATGTTTCGATTGTGTGCCTCCCTCCACATTCAAGCCATAAGATGCAACCGCTTGATGTTAGCTTTATGTTCCCCCTAAAAACATTCTACGCTCAAGCAATTGAGGATTGGCTGCATACAAACTCCGGTAAAGTTGTTACCAACTTTAAAGTTGTCCATTTATTTGGCATTGCTTATAACAGGGCTGCTACTATGAACAATTCCATTAATGGCTTCAAAAAAACTGGATTGTTTCCTCTAAATAAGAATGCATTTGGTGATGAAGATTTTCCTATTCACTCTCACAGGCTTGGTTCCTCAGATAATGCACGTCCAATGATGCCGACGCCAACTCCACAACCAAGCTGCAATAGGGACAATGTTGAATTAGACCAAACAACAAGATCTGACCTAATCGTAGTGACACCTGAAGAAATAAATCCTCTGCCTAGGTTACCAGTGAGCGACCCATTAAAGCCAAGTAAGGCCCGTAAAGCTGATGTCATTACATCAACGCCTTATAAAAAACAATTGACTGAAAGCATTGATAAGAAAGTTTCAAAGTCTTTGAAAAAAACTCTGTTTCCTACAACAAAAAACAAAGTAATGAAAGATAAAAAATCAAAAGATGAAAAACAAAGAAAAGTGGGTGAAGACAAAGAGAAGAATGAAGGGAAAACAAAAGGAAAAGGAAAGGGCATACGGGTTCCAACAGGAAAAGGAAAATTAAACTTTGCTGAAAAACCAGTTAAAAAGCAAAAAAGAGATGATCCACTGATGATGACAGCAGTTCAATGGATGATGAAAACATTTCCCTCCACGATAGTAGTGATGACGATAATGACGCTGAATGTCTTTTTTGTGGATGTTTTTACTCACAGGACAAAGGGGGGGAGCAGTGGCGACAATGTCGGAGGTGTTGTAGGTGGGCTCACGAAGATTGTGGAGCTGATGAACTGTTTCTTTGTTTCCAATGTGACAATTTTGAACATAAAAACAAAAATTAAACAGAAACTGTAGTAATATAAAATTCATTTTTCTAATATCACCTTTATTTTTCTTGGATCCTTTCTTGAAGTCCCGCAAAAGCAAAGGGAACATGGATGAAGAGTCGGAGAAATTATCAGGTCGAGAGGAGGCAGAAACGAATGAGCATGAAGCTAATACCTACCGTGCTGAGGTGTTGTCCCCTGATAACAGTATATTATCCATTACTTCCTCTTGTTCATCTCTACCATCTCCCAGTACTTCTGTTGATACTCAGCCGTTATTAACAACAGCACGTGAAGCACCAATACCGAAAACAGATGATTTTAGAAAAAGAAAGAAGTTAACAGTCTCTGGCACCTCTATGAATGATGTTAACGACCAAGCTTATCGGTACTTCGAAAACAAAACAACATATGCTGGAGATGCAAAACACGCCGAAGACAAACACCACAATCGAGCCTCTTGACCCTGACCTGGCGTTTTTACACAGTGTTCTCCCTGACATGAAGTCTATGAACATTTCAAAATGGGAATTTTAAATTTGTCCGAGGAAATACTATCCTTTACCACTTCTGAAGCTCCTTCTCCACCAACAAATGTCTCTCATTCTTGTATTGCGGATTCAGGGAATACAAATTGGAATTCAACGTCGCAAGGAAATACCTCAAGCTTGGATTCGGCAGTCATTGAACACAAATGTGAATTCTACGTCGCAAGAGAACACGGAAGCCTCAGCGAACAGGGATCCTTTCAACATGAATGAATTCATCCGATACAACAATTAGTACTAGAGGAACAACACTATAGGATATATTTTTTATTTTGTATTAAACTCAAATAAATGAAGCTACTTTAATTTTTTTTCTAACTTACCTCAGCGTTATTAACAGCCTCTCCTCTGGACTGACAGGTTCCCGCCAATTCGTAAATATTTTTTTTCAAGATCAACTTTTACTAAATTTAATATTCTATATAAACATTCGATAGACATTCGGTAGAAACTTTGAAAACGTTCAGGGTACATGTTGAGCTCCCTCATAACGTTGAATGAACCACCACTTTTTCCTTTATCTAACCACAATGGATGTACCCAGTATCTCCTTTCCCTTCGAATGTTTAAATTTACAAGGTTTAACATATCCAGGTCATCTTCGTCGTCCGAGAGCATTTTCACTTCGCTTCAAGGTAACTGACTAAGGGCCGGTTGCAGAAAGCAATGTTAAGTCTGGTGTTAGCTAACATCGCGTCAAAGTGAACAAAAACGAATCAAATCTCAAATTCTTATGGTAACTAATACATTAGTAAACAAAATTTGATGCGATTTTGTTCACTTTGACGCGATGTTAGCTAACACCAGACTTAACATTGCTTTCTGCAACCGGCCCTAAGCGTACTAACGACAAACATCGGTAGGTATCCCTTTCTGTGTGAATTGAGCGCGCCACGTCTGCTCCACAGCTGCACCAGGACAGTCTCACGCCACCACCATATGTCCGTTCTGTGTGAATTGCGCCTCAGAAGGGCGCATTCCGCATACCCCCTCCAGCTAGCAAGCGACAAGCGCCTCTTGCGCAACACTCCAGAACTTTAAAAGCGCACTTTCCTGATTCTATACAATAGAATGCAGAAAGCGCTATACTCTCTCCTGTTAATGCGTTCTAAAACGAGTAAATAAATACACTTTATCTACTCCAGTGGGATAAGTAACGCATTACGTCACTCATTTGACACTATTTCAGTTAGGTAATGAAGCTCATTACACCACTCAGTTATGTAATGGTTTCATTACGCAACTGAGTTGTGTAATGACTTCCTTACGTAACTGAATTAGTGTCAAATGAATGACATAATGACATTTGCCTATTAATATATTTTTGAAAATGACAGATCTGACATTTCTCTTAATGCACTTTTATCAATTTTAGGCAATTTTGTACAATACATGTGTGATAATGCATCATTAATATACTTGTGTGTTTACATAACTCTTGCTACGCACTCGTTTGTAACTTACACACACGTATATTAATGATGCTGTTAGCCCACTTGTATAGTAAATAACTATTATCTTACAGTAGCGCCTATTACCATACATTATACAACTGTTTTCAGTGTGTTACGGTTCAAAATTCACTTTTAGCTATTCGCCTAATTATTTGCCCTAATCTCGGTTAAAATTAACTTTTCACCATGTCTTTCCTCAGGTATGATTTTCCCTGCATTATCTTTGAGCATTCAGATCGTGTGACAGTTTTATTGCAAGCTAAGTAAGCCATTCGGTCGATATTATGGGTCCAAATGCCCCTGCAGTGTAGACTTCACCTCATGCATTTTGAGTTGCATTTATTTTACCCTTTCCCCAAAATTTGATTTTCGTTATCAGTTTTTGGGGAACCATCTTGACATTCCGCCATCCTGTGCTGCAAGAGTTAGGTGCCTCGAAATTTACGTTTTGATGACGTACCTTAATCAGGCTTTTTCGTTGGCATCCTAATTTGGAATTGTGCCGTTTTGTGTCGTGAACTCCATGGAAGTTCGGAATTAGGCTTTGTGAGTTGCATTTTTGGCGAATTCCAGCCCGAATATTGTTTGGGGATTTCGCTCTAGCAAGACACATGTTTTCACTTTGGCGTTGAACAGCCGTAGAAACCTGAAACGGGTAGGTGAATTATTTGGACTTATTCGGTGTATCTCCATGGCTACTTGCCTTTCAGCTTTTACTCGACGGAGCGTGCCTGTCGAATTTTCCTCGTTGGGAGCAAGGCTACCGAGCTAATCCTGCTGGGAACGCAGCTATCGCCGTGTGGTCACGTAGCCGCCAGCCTGGTGACGACTTTCGCTGACTGTGGCCCCCTCAGCTACCTGGTGATCGCTTGGCCTCCTCGTAGTCCTTAGGCCCCCCTGTTTTTAACATCTGCAGCGGAAGAGAAGTCCACTGCCAAAGGTCTGTCAGTTTAATATTTCCGTTTCGAACTCTCGGGCCGTTTGCGTGGCAACGCTGCAAGGTGCTCGATAGACTCTCGTTTGTTTTAATGTGTGTTTTTAAAGCTATGAACTCACATGCATGATATGATTGATTTTGCCTTCAGCAAATCAGTTTTAGCGGTAGCTCTTCTGCACAGTAAATAGCCGATTAGGTCATTTAGGCGAAAATGCCTCTGAATTCGGGGTAGTTTTATCGGAATTGTATGTTGTATGCGAACTCGGGCTAAATTTTATGGGAGTTGTATTGTACCGCCGTGTGCGGAATAATGTGTAACGGTATTATATTCGCATTGTGAAGTCAAGTGCATGAAGGTTTATCCTTTCAGATTTTAAGTGTTATTTATTACACCGTTGAATTAGACTACCCTTTTTCGCCCAGCCTTGCAAGTAATTATTGTTAATGCTCGCACCTCGGCCGTTTTAATGCAGAGTACATTGCATTACTCGCGAAATCGCTTTGTGGTACCATCGCAAGATCTTGTCGGTCCGCGACGACGCTAATTTGAATTGATCATTATTTAATTAAGAGAGGAACCTTGCATACAGGGTGTTCAGTTAAATTCAACCTACCTACTAAATTTATCTTTCAATTTAATAATTACGCCGGAGCCACGATGTTTCCGAGCTCCTCTTAAGTGCTTATTTAGTAATGCATTTGGCCAAATTTAATATCAATCTTGTAATCGTTTTTAATACCGTTAATTAGCACTATATACATACTGTGTGAAATTTTATTAATTCTGGGCCCGCCCGCTAACTTCGCTTGATGCCCTTGTATATGTAACTGGTTGTACTGTGGTGAGTTTAGCCTCAAGCCACCCTTGATATTTATTGAACTGTGATATGGTCTCCTTATTGAGATATTGTGAGAATATTCCGTAGTAATTATTGTGTAAAATACTTGTGGATCCCATTTACTATTTGCTTATTATACTGAATCGTTACTTAGGCCAGTGAATTTTATTTATGCTCCCTTGCCGTACCTCTTTTTCAGGAAGTGTTTGGTAGCGCATCTTATCGTATGCCTACATGTGCGATTAGCAAAGAGCTGGGTTACCTGCTACCTGGCGCCCATTTATTTTATTTTCAGCTGAAGCTTTGAGTCTCCGATTTTAACCCACGCCCTCCTCTGGCTGAGAAGCCGGCCGCTCTTGCTTACCGCCCCCCCCCCCCTTACCACCAGAGTATCGGTAATTAGCGGTAACAAGTGACTAAAATGAAGTTTTATTCGCAAGTGAGTTTTCATTATTTATACTACTGCATTGTTGGTAGCACTGTCAAGCTATGCCAAATTCGTAATTTGCAGGTTAAGTTTTGCGTCAGTCTGTCTCAAATAACAAACAAAACCTAACCTACGAACATCGAATTTGACATAGACTGACAATACACTTCCGTACTGCCAATACACTTCAGTACTTTCAAACGTATATCACAAATCATAGGCGACTAATTATAAATTTATTTCGCGACATATTCTGACTGCGCAAACTATTTAGGCACAAGAATTGCTACTGTAAGATAAAACGTCGTATATCACACGTGAGCGAAATGCAATTATAAGCTCGTGAGAAATTGTATCGCTCGTGCTGGGGCACTCGCGATTCAAAATTCTCACTCGCAAATAATGATGCATTTCTCTCACTTATAATATAATCTACTATTTTCTACGGTCACCTCTAAAACTGACTATTAAAAGCTCACTGTCAATGCGAAAAGTTAGCGATTCACACATTTTTTCCCTAGTAACCATTTTAACATTGCAACCACGTAAACAATGTGTTAATGAAATAATCGCGTCACTTCATTTTACTTTACGCATCGCCATGGCTAACCTGATTATTATTGTAATTCGTCATTTTTCTGGAACTGGCTAAAATTATTGACAATTGCATCAAGGCGTGTCCATCATCCCGCAACATTTTTATTGAGTTTGTGAGTTTTTGTGAAGTTGAAGATGGAATCTGAAGATAATTGCACCCCGCCTGAAGTATATGAAGCGGCCCAGACGGCAACCAATGAGTTGTTGCCGGCCACGACTTCATCAAATGGTGTGAATCGAAATTTCAATTATTTAACAATTTTGTCATTTATTTAGGACCGTAGAAAAAATGTTGTATGTATTTCGAGTGTAAATAGCCATTTTGGTATTCGGTTGCTTTTTCGCGCCTCGCTACTGCTAGGCACGAAACTCGCATCCTCATACCAAAATGGATCTCTTTACACACTAAATACATAATAGTATATTATTATATGAGCGATTATGACAGCCATTATTCACGAAGATGACATTTGCGCCACAAGCCGAAGGCGCATGGCGCAAGTCATCTGAGTGAATAATGGCCATAATCGCGAATATAATACGATATTTTATCTACTCCTATGCAATAGGAGCCTTGTGTTCATATTTCAGAATTATGACATTTGTGACAGCTGTTAACTTCAAAAGTCATTTAATAATAAGAATGAATTTTGTGATTGGCTACAACCTATTGAATAATGAAAATATGATTTTCTGATTGGTTGCAATTTGCAAACTATTGAATAATGAAACTAGAATTTTATGATTGGCTGCAAACCGTGAATTATGAATCATAATTCATGGCCATTGTGCAGTAGGACTAGATAAATATATATTCTTTTCACGAATGCAGACATGCTTCCTAAAAAGCTATCAGGAGCACAGAATAAAAAACTGAGAGAAGAGACATATCGAAGTTTCTTGTATTTCCCAATAAAAGCAAAGAACTTCTGCTAAACGATTCAACGCCTAGTGTGTCTGGAAATAGTGAAAAAGCAAAAGTTAGTAGCAGTGAGTTTTTCAGATAGTGATGCTGATAATAATGAAATACAAAATTACGAGGACGAGAATAATTTGGAAAAAGTGGTAGAACAAGAAGAGGCAGATGAAAATAAAGAACCAGATATTGATTTTAACAACCCTACAACATGGAAAGTATCGACAGCCAACATTAAGATGTATATTGAACATGGACCCGATTTTGGTGACAATATTGAGGTTTACCCATCGACCGACAACAGAAGGTTTGAAAAAACATGGTTCACGAAAACAATGGCAAACGGGGAACGAATTGCAAGCAATTGGATTACATACTGCAAGCAGCTAGATTCGCTGTTTTGTTTCCCATGCGTACTTTTTAGCAACGAAAGTAGTTGCCTCGTCATGAAAATTCTGTAAATCATAGGAAAAATTATACAGAGAGATCTTCTTTACTACGAACATGGCAGACGATATGTCGAATTTACAAATGCCGAGAATTTGACGTTGACATTTCACTAAATTCTGTAAACAGATAATATCTGCTATAATTTCTTTTTTAAAATGGATAACTATGAAGTACCCGAAAAAGTTCAAGTTATAAAATGGTATTATCGGGGTCAAACGTTCCGAGAAATTCAAAATTCGTTCACAAGAGCATTTTAAAATAGGCATTCTCCATCATTATCAACATTGCACAGAATTATTTCAAATTTTGAAAAATTTGGATGTGTTTCTCCCCAAAATCACAAAAGGGCGAGTGCTCCCAACGAGGTCAGGGCTTTAAAGGAACTGATGGTTTGTACTACCGCTAATGACAATCCAGATTATTCCCTCAAGCAAATTGCTGAAGTAGTAGATTTAGGCGCTTCCACTGTTAGAGTTATTTTACGGAAAAATGGTTATCGGTCCTACAAGCTGCAATGGACCCACGAAATTCTTCTCGATTATAATTTTAGACGTATGAAATTTTGTGAAAATCTAATAGAAATGGCGAATAATAACGAAAACTTCCTCCGGAAAAATCATTTTCACCGATGAATCAACATTTCCAGTGCATGGTCGCCATAACCCACAAAATGTGTGTTACTGGTCGCGAGATAACCTGCCTAGGTATTTTGAATTCCGGACCCAGTACCCCCAAAAATTAAATGTTTGGGGAGGAATGCTGAGTGAGAACATGATCGGTCTATTTTTTATTGATGGAACTCCAACCGGTCCTAAATACCTTGACCTACTGCAACAGCAAATCATTCCAGAAATTCGACATATAGCGGGCGAAAGATTTAATGAACTGTGGTTCCAGCAGGATGGCTGCCCCGCTCACAACACTGTTTTAGGTCAAGAATATCTGGACAGTATATTCCCAAATAGATTGTTGAGTGGACGAGGAACCATTTTGTGGTCAGCTAGATCTCCAGATCTCTCTCCGAATGATTACTTCCTATGGGGCTACATAAGAATTTATGGTTTTCAGGATAATAGAGCCAACAATTTGGAAGAACTGAGGTTAAAAATTGAAGAGGGGTTTGAGAGTATTAGCCCTAATATGTTGGCTAATGTGCGGCGAAGTTTTTATGATCGCTTAGGTTATTGCTTAGTGCAAGAAGGCGGACTTTTTGAACACCAGCTAATTTAAACTTTCTATATTTTGTTGGTTTAATTAAAAATAGTTTTACTTTGGTTTGCCTCTTTTTTCTATGATTTAATTTGTACAGAATAAATTGTTTCTTTCTTTAGAATGCGTTGTAAATTATCCTGTTTTACTTTAGTGTTAATCTTTAAGAATCACGTTCTTCAACTCTGAATTTATCATCTAAATTTAATCCAGAATAACACAATACCTCAATGCAACCTATTTGTGATACTCCTATAATAATTCATTTACAAAGCTTACACTATGCGAGGATGCGTCGGGTCGTCTGCGTTGACGATCCGTCGATCGACATTCCATCTGTCTTGGAGTCATTTTAGGCAATCATAAATTCGTCTTGATTTACTCGTGTTCGCAGTTCATGAATTTTCACTGTATACGGTTGAGAGCATTTGAAAAAAAGTTAAATGAAGGTGGGTTTATCGATGATGACTTGCTACAAACTATGCAGAAAGAAAAAAATAAATGGAGACACATCTCAAAGGTAATACTTGATGCATTGTATAAAAAACTACGATGCACTTAGAAAGACCTCTGAAGTTATTGGCCATCCTAATTGCGGAAAGTTTTTAAATACAATAGAGTTGATCAGCCACTATGATCCTATTCTTAAAAATCACATTGAAAATCGTGATAAAGGTCAAATATCTTATTTTTCACCAGCGATACAAAACGAGCTCATTGGTTTAGCAGCTAAAAAAGTCAGACGCCATCTATTATTGAAAATATTAAGCAAACAGAATATTTTTCAATTATGTTTGACTGCACCACAGATGTTTCCCATCAAGAACAAATGGTTCAGATAATCCGCTATGTTAATGTTGACAGTAATAGAAAGTGCACTATAGAAGAAAGTTTCATTGACGTTATTAATACCAGTGAAAAAAGTGGAGAAGGTCTTGCCAAAGAAAGCGAACAAAAGCTGACTGCTGATGGGTTAGATATAACAAATAATATTATAACATATGATAATGGTGCCAATATGGCTGGTTTGTACAAAGGTGTTCAGGCCAGAATTCCGCAACTGAATGACAAAACTGTATTCATTCCATGTACCGCGCACAGTCTTAATTTAGTAGGAGTTCATGCTGCTCAAACTTCGTCAAAAATACCATTTTTTTTTAACTGTACAACAGGTATATAACTTTTTTGTTCATTCGTCCGGTCGCTGGGAATTAATAAGGTCTGAACTCAAATTAACTTTAAAAGGAACCAGTGATACACGTTGGTCGTCAAAGGCGAATGCTGTACACGCTTTAACCCATTTGTACCCATTGTACTTGTTTGGGTACGGTTAATAAATGTCATCACCAGTGACACCTATCGTTTAACATTTAAAAAAACATCCACATGGGAGGCTTCTGCAATGTATATGAAGGCAACTTTTGCATATTAGCGAGAACAGGGAGTTGTTGTCAATTCACAAGCCAGCTGTTAACTTTGTCAACAAACACGCACATGTTTTGGTGTTAGTGTTGCTGATATTTCGATTAGGAAACTATAATTATTTTGTGTTTTGTCATCATATACTCATTGTAAGGTATGTATTCAAGGATATCACAAATATAAAAGCACTATATTTTACTCTATTTAGTTGCACCATAGCATGCTATGTCGATGTACTCATATGAGTACACTGAGCACATAAGGGGTCAAAGACCTATTTTGATTTTTTGTGTTACACGTCGATTACTGGGATGGATCCTGATGATTGTTCATCTATAAGCACTGCGTCTTTTTATGGCAGGCGTCACAAAAGGCTTGGTACTGCTCTTGATGATGTTGCAAGTTCCAATCACCAACATATAGATGTTGTTCCTATCCCTCCAGATGTGGACACCCAAACCGATGAAGAAGACATCGACGAAGATGAATGTGATGTGGCCCATTTTCCAACTGATGTACCCGGAGAGATTGAGGTCCATTATGATGATGATGATGATGATGATGATATCCCATTGTCGGTATTTGTGACTAGAGCGGCTCAGAGTTCCTCAAATCCACAAAAAAAGATGAAAACAGAGAAGGAGCCTGAACCAATATGGAGTGAGGATATTATCAACCTAGAAATGAACGAAACCCATGGGTATATTGATCGTCTGAATAATCTAGAAGAGTGCACACGTAATGAAACTCCTGTAACAACATTTGAGAAACTTTTCGATAAACAAATTTTGAAGCACATTGCAGAGCAATCGATGTTATATGCAGCCCAAAATAATGATCACACATTTTTTGTAACTGAAGATGAAATGAAGGTCTTCTTAGGTATGCTGATGTTTAGTGGTTACCACAAGCTACCGAGGGAGCGTTTGTTCTGGAGCTTGGATGAGGATTGAGCAGTGGAGCACTGGAAGTGTATAAAATGTAATGTTACGTTGTGCATTGAGAGAGAATGCTTCATAAAATTTTACAGTAACCACTAGTATTTATGTTGTTTTATATTAGGTACCTAAGTTAGCTTGGAAAATATACTTTTTTATACCTTAGATGTGCTTTCATTTTTAAAAATATAATTTCCGCGCATTCGATCAATAAATGTCATAACCGACCCTTGTGCCCACTGTACTCATATGAGTACGCCTATTTTTTTCCTTTCATATTTTTAAAATTTTGAAAATTATATTTTTTCTGGGTTCTAAAAATACTATTTTTCAAATAAATATACTTTATCTAAATTCTTTCGAAAAAAAACTTCCGTGGGCACAAATGGGTACTATCAATTAAAAACAGTTATTAAAATTTTCGAAAATATTATTTCCTCAGAAAGTAGTAAAAATGTCACGGTTGTACAAGCCAAGTCATTGTTAAATTTGATAAAAAAGTTTGAATTTGTTTGTTATTTAATAGGTCTAAAAGACACGTTTTGTTTGGAGCAAAAGTTACCCAAGTGAAAATGCTGCTACAGCGCCATCTTTTCATGGGTAGAAAAACTAGCCTAAACGAAAGAGAATGTTCGCTGCATGTCAAAATTGCCTAAGTGACATTTGGGTTGTTTTGGCCCCAAAGTACTGTAGGCCACGTGTGTCGTGTGTTTTGATTGTTTTTTTGTTAAAATTGTTAACGTTTTTAACAAAAACTTAGAAATTGTAAAGTCACTTGTCCTTGATTGTTAAAAATAATGTCTTCACTGTCTGAACAGAAGACACTTTCAACTTCCTTATTAGCTACGAATAAAGTTTACTACTTAAGGCAATTTTGCAGTTACAATTTTTGCATTTTCAACTTAGTTACTGGTAAATCAACAATGTTTCTATGTTTGGGATGAAAGCACTGCTTTGAGAGGATCTCAAGAAGTCGGTTCATGTCTAATACATGTAAGTTTTGTGATTTTTTTATATGATGACGGATAGCTACTTAACAATACCTAATTTTTTTCTAGTTCCTCATGCACATTGTCAGAACTACGCAAATCGCACATATTGACAACAAGTTTTTTTAATCCAGACATTCATATATGGAGTTTGATAGAAGCTTTGCTGTTATTGAAAAAGCTAAGAAAAAGAACTCACAAATTTTTATTCCAAGCCAATGGTGTAATGTTATACAAAAATGCAGTTGAAACTTTACAGTGATTGAAATTAAACGAAATGATCTACTTTACATGATATAGTTAAAGGCCCAAAGAAAGATTCAGAAAAAAAGTATAAAATAGAGGGACATCAAGTGGTTTTCTTACAACAATGAACTCCACTACGCATTTAATTTTAAAAACTGTTTGCAAGAAGAATTTCCCTATTATCAATCCGAAAAGTGCTGCAAATATCAAGGTCGTCTAAAAAAGTCAATAAAATTTTTCAGTTCTTTATCCTGAAAAAAATAAAATCAAGTATGAGAAATGGGAAAATCTGCAACAACTGTTTGAATACATTCCTCCAATACATTACGATTTTGATATTAGCTTACCTCATACTGAAAAACACAATAAAAAAGCTGCTACAAGTGCAAGAAATAAGAAAAATACTAAAAAACAATCAACAAGTGCACAAGGCTAACAAGATTCTGTGAGACAAGACCAAAATGATTCTGAATATTCAGATTCTGATGCTGATATTGGAATTGAATCTGACTATGACTAGATCTTCCTTGTTACTTAAATATTAGTGATTTTTTTTTGTACAATTACCTTGAATTGGAGAGTTTTGTTCATTTTTACTGTCTAAGTAATGTTGATTTCTTACCCAAACCATTGTTTCGTTGAGAGTCAAAGTAGGTACATTTTTTGCATATTTTAACAAAATTTTATCATCAGCTTAGTTTAACCGATTAAGGTAATATATTTTAGTTCATTAGAAACACACGAAAAATGCATCCCTGCAAAATCTATATATCTTATTAGAAATGGTAAAAGTTAAACGCGCTTTTCTCAAAGTAGGCATTTTGCACTTAGACACTCGCTAAATTTTTCCAGTTTGCCACACCTAGGTTCTTGAGGTCTTCCTCAACACAGTCTAACCATTCTTTTCTTGACTTTCCTCTTCGGTCTCTGCCTTCTGGTTCATCAAATAATATCCTTTTGGCACCTCCGTTGGGGTCCATTCTGACTGCATGACCTAGCCATTTTATTCTATTTTGTTTAATGACACTGATGAGAGGTTCTTTATATAAATTTGTCACTTCGTCGTTTGTTCTTCGCCAGATACCTTGTTGCTGAACTCCTCCGTATATACTCCTTAGAACCCTTCTCTCCCATATTTCTATTTTTTATGTCTTCGTTTCGTAATCAAATCAATCAAATCAAATCGCGATCAAATACTTCTTGTTCCCAGCATTATTCTTCTGTCTATTTCATTTATCACGGTATTATAGTTAGTATCGCTAAAAATTTCTGATGAAGCAAGACCTTGAAATGGCATCACCTGATCGAATGTTTTTACTGATGCAGTGTATTCCGGAAGCGGGACGAAGCTGGAAGATATTTCGCTGTATGGTGCAACACACTTGATCGAGTGCCAAATATTTTTTGCATAATTTAAATTTTTTTTTTTTTTCAATATTAGATAGTAGTTATTTTTATACTACACATTGTTTACATTATATTGTTCATTTCTTATAATAAATATTAAATATTGAAAGGAAATTAATTTTTATGCTGTTTGGGGCTTTTGCGGTTACTCGAATTATTATTTTAATTAATTTTTGCTGATATATCGACAAATAGGAAGGCCGATATGACGGATACCGATATAGCCTTAATTCAGGCGATATGGCCCATATGCCGATGCCGATTATCGGTATCGGTCGATCCCTAAACTAAACACTATTCCAACGAAAACACACACACCAATTTTTACTAAAACGTACCGATACCCACATATACACCGACAAGAAGTCAAACAACAAATTGACAAAATGTTAAAAGGATATAATCGAACCTAGTCAATCACCATATAACTTTCCAATTTGGGTGGTCCCAAAAAAACGTGATGCCTCAGGCAAACAAAAATGGAGATTCGTTATTCATTATAAGAAACTTAATGAACAGACCATTGACGACAAATTTCCCGTACCCCGAATAGAGACAGTTTTAGACAATTTAGGCAGAGCAAATTATTTTTTCTACGACTACTCTGCTGAAGTCTCACAAAATATTCTGCCGTCAACTTCAAGAGAGAGGTACCAGGTATGTTACGAAAAATTCATGAAATGGAGAGAAACAAGGAACCTAAAATAATTATCGGAGAATGTTATTCTTGTTTATTTTGAAGAATTATCACAAAAATATAAATCATCAACTTTATGGTCGCAATACTCGATGTTGAAAAGCACCATAAACGTTAACCACAGTACTGATATCTCAAAATATCAAAAGTTGTGAGCATTTTTGAAGAGACAGGCGGAAAATTATGCACCAAAGAAGTCAAGAATCCTAACACCCAAGGATTTTCATACATTTTTGAATACTGCCCCAAATAACATTTATTTATTAATTAAGGTATGCATTATTTTCTTAAAAATATAAAAAGTAAATATCTAATCACGTATTTTAACTTGTAGGCAGTAGTTGCTGTTGGCCTGGCTGGGGCGTGTAGACAAGACGAACTGTGCCAGTTGAAAGTCGATGACATGCAAGATTTAAAGACCGCTTTCTTAATTAAAATCAAACATACTAAAAATAAGGTACAAAGATCATTTACAATAACAGACACTTTTTATGAAATTTGCAAGAAATATGCTAGTCTGCGCCCTCCCAATATTACCGAAAAGAGATTCTTTTTAAACTACAAAAATGGAAAATGCACAAAACAGGTAGTTGGGATTAACAAAATTGGAGGGATGGCTAGAGAAATAACAGCTTTTTTAAAAATACAAAAAACGCAGGAGTATACTGGTCATTGTTTCCGCCGATCATCGTCTACAATGTTAGTTAACGCAGTACGTGATTTAATAATCCTCAAACGTCATGGAGGATGGCGTTCTAGCGCTGTCGCTGAAGGATATATAGACGATTCCCTCCAAAATAAAATTCAAATTTGCAATAAAACCTGCCTGATGACTCTCAGCAGACTAAACTTTCTGTAGGTTTTCCCGCCCAATACTAGTTGCTATAATTCGAATTTCAAGATAAAATGAGGCAGACGCCAAAATAACTATACGTACCCTGTTAACAGGCAATAACTATGCAAACGTTAATCCTTGGTTTCCTAAATCGCTTCTAAGCTCGAATCTATGTTCGTCGGAAAAGTGATACTCGCTTCTAAAATCTCCTACCAGGACGGTTGGGCAGTAATATTCCCTACTATAACCAAACCATTTGAAATGGCGAGATTATCACCAAATAACCCACAAAACTTCTTGCACGTTCAAATGATGTCACAAGTTTTTTTCAAAACAAAAACCGTTGTTTATTTTCCCCCTCTAGTAACGACCATTGCCAATCTAATATTAATTTTTATGAGCTTTTATCGCATTAAACCCACATGATCTTTTATTCTCTAATTATATAACGTAAACTACTAGTATAGTGGCAAAATGCTTTTAGCACGTAACAATACTGAACAAAAATACAGCAGAATAGAACGCGAATTATTAGCCATTATATGGGACTTGTGGAGAAGACTATTTGTTTTATTCTCCCGTACAATGGCAAAACCTAGTAACTTTAGTTGCTACGTTTTATCATTTTATTTAGTATTTAACTCTACATTATCTAAGCTACATGTTGCTATTTTTAAATGTTTTATATTCCTTATGGTTTCGTCACAAATGTGATGGCAAAATCTAGTAACTCTGGATTGTCGTATTCAAAACCATAACAAAATCTAGTAAGTTTAGTTACTAGGAAATGCCATCATTTGATTACATGATTTTTGCTTCAATCCCACTTTATTAAAACTAGCAAGTTGAGTTACTGGGTTTTGTTGTAGTATCAGGTGTTCAGAATTTCATGTGGCTAAATTCCAGGTCTTGACTTGCAAGTTGAGTTACTGGGTTTTGAAGTAGTGTCAGATGTTCATTATATGCCACTGAAACCCAGGATTGTATTGTAACTAGACCTGTAACGCTCGCCTCGTCTAAATTTGTCATCAAGACATTAAACAATGTAATCGAATTTAGACTTCGCCCCTTCAAGCATTATCGCTTCTTGCCAACGCCCGAGGGTGAGATAAGCACGACAAAGTCACCATTACAACCTCAGAAGGCGTGAGTATCATCCCCAGATAGGCCACCGAGTATTTAAACGAGACCGAGTCCTCTCCGACGCCGCCCAAGGGATTTCAGCGAAGTTAGCGCCCAAATACGCTGGGCCCTACGTTATCAAAAGGATAGTTTCGCCTGTCATTGTGGAGTTGAGCGACCCTCAAACCGGAAGGGAAGTCGGTCGAGCCCACGTGAAAGACATCAAAAAGGCCTTCCAGTAACCTTCTAGTCCACCTGTTCGAAAAATATCTTGAAAAATCATTCTTATACCTGGCCTGAAGATATTTTTCCAAAATCCTTTTTTTCAGCACCTGCAGTTCAAGGCTTCCACGTGCCTCTCCCTCCACCTACAATACACAGAACCGGAAAGGGTGATAAGTCCGGAACCAACAATATAAGAATTCACCCCGGACACTAGCACCCATATTCAAGTCAACATGCCTCCAGTCAAGAGGAAATCGAACGCTCGACCATGGCCTTTTAAGTTGAGGAAGCCCCGGAAAGGCCAGAAGAAAATTTATCCTTGGGTTCCTCGAGCATACGGCCCTCCAGAGACGCCCTCGAGTCCCCGCTGGTCTCCGCTTCCGAGATGGAGTCCGGTCCCAGCCATGCTGTCCCCTCTGCCAGCTACGCCGGAGAGGAATACAGACAGCCTGCCGAAGACTGAACAATCCAAGGAGAGTTTGCCGGTGAGGATTCCCCTCGCAAAACTTCACCCTGAGCAGGAGGCCGCCATCCTGGAATTGGCCCAGAAATTCAAGCGGCTGTTCGGTGAGTTCCCCGAGAGCCCAGCCGCCGCTCCAGCGAAGATGGAAGCCGAAACTCCACCAGAGCTCCGACCTGAGAGGATCTCCGAGACGCCCTTGGAAGAAGCCGCGTTACCTCTCGAAGAAGGCGACGCTATGGCAGAAATTCTGGCAGAACTGCAGGAGTTAAAGCTGCCAGAACCTGAACTTCCTCAGGAGATGCTGCCCGAGCTGCTCATTCCCTCCTCTAACGAGCCCAGAGCCCCGACTCCACCAGGTACAGCGCCGCGACGACGACGCCGGCGACAACGGACTGTTCGCATCCTCACGCCCTCTGGACAACGGCTACGCCTAAAGCGGAAAGACGCCCTCCAATTAGGCATGATCTGAATCCTGAAGGAGGCCCCGTAACAATTAAATTATAAAATGCAAATTCTATCTCTATCCAGACACCTGGGGTACCCGGGGAGTTGATACCGCAGCTCCCACGTCTGTCCTGTAGACGCTCTAGGTGATTTCTCCGGGATAGAAGCATCATCCTAGAAGAAGAGGTCCACCTAACCGCAGTCTCCTCCGAAGAGACGGGCATGTGTAACGCTCGCCTCGTCTAAATTTGTCATCAACACATTAAACAATGTAATCAAATTTAGACTTCGCCCCTTCAAGCATTATCGCTTCTTGCCAACGCCCGAGGGTGAGATAAGCCGACTCCAGTTCGGCCTGCGCCGAAAATTGAAAATAAACAATCCGCGCGCCGCTCGTCCCCACCAGAGGATGGACGTGGTGGTTACCACGATAACACGACGCCAAAACGTATAAAAGTAAGCACGGAGCGAATTTCGAGAGAGAATTTTACCCGTCCTGTCATTAGTATTTTCCCGTAGCTACGATCGAACCCGAAGCCTGCAGTCTTGGAGACCGTGTTCCTAGCTAATGTTTAATTGAACTCGTTCCCCGAATAAACAGCTTTAAGAGACGATGCCCACGAATGGGAAACCGTTTCGCTGTTTAATCTAACACTTGTGAATATCCTGAACTAATAAATTTTGAAACATCTCCTGGAGGACGCTAGTAAATTATACCAAAATTTCCTGGAAGACGTATTCGAAACGAGGGTTAAACAACCAGGCCGTTTCATATGTCAATTTGGTATCACTAAATAAATCCAGCGTCTAACACAATATTTGCTCGGCCTTGAAGGCCCCTGTAAGATTGCACTTAATTTCTGTTTGACTACAGGTTTGTACTCACCGTTTCAAACATCTTCCTATCGTAACACAGGAGAGCGACAGCGCCGCAACGATCTTAACCTATCTTGGGCCGAAGACACGAAGCAGTCCCCCAGGTGGAAAACGTCGACGATAACTTCTCCTCCGGCCGCAATTCGCACTACCACTTCACAGTATCCCCGAGATTCACAACGCTAGCCCGGTGTCGTAAGGCGAAAAACATAACATATTAGAAATAACCTACACTTGCAGCTGC
This sequence comes from Agriotes lineatus, assembly GCA_940337035.1. Classification (NCBI taxonomy): domain Eukaryota; kingdom Metazoa; phylum Arthropoda; class Insecta; order Coleoptera; family Elateridae; genus Agriotes; species Agriotes lineatus. The sequence continues at coordinate 50,249 of CALNHX010006841.1, forward strand.
ACGCGGTTTTCAACGTCGGACGTGACATTCGAGCGCGAAGGTTGGCTCCACTGCAAATTACTTTGGGCAAAACGTCTCCCCGGCCAGTGGCGTCCCGTCGATTCCTGCAGAAGGCGGCCAATCGGACCTTCCACACACAGATGCAAAACGGGTTGCCGGCGCGCAAGGAACTGGCAACTGGGTGCCCATCATAATTAATTAAATACATTGTAAAATACATTTTATTTGATTTCTTAAGAACAATACCTATGTTTGCAAATAGTGAACCTTATAATTAAACTGTCTAAAGTTATCCTAGTGTTTGCTTGCTAATATGCAAGTGTATATCTGGCTGAACCAAATTATCTCCGACTGAGAAAGATACCCGAAGGAAATTTATTAAGTTCATTAGCCCTAATTAGCAGAGGGCTAGTACCGTTACAGACCTTCCGTGTTTTGTTTTTATCGGTGCAGTATAGTTAAGTTGTCAGTGTAGTTAAGTTGTCGTGGTTTGGAGGTTATAGTATATTATTTAATGGTGTTTAGTGGCGTAAAAACAATGAATTCTAACATAGTAAACAATACAAAAGGGATGACGAAAATACAACGCATTATGTCGAATGCTAAAAAATATGCAGACAGGTAAGACGTACCTTCTAGCAGTTAATAGTAAAAAGTAAATTTTAACAATTATTTTATTAACTTTACTGTACAGCTGTGAGTCTGAGAAAAAAACAGAAGGTAGTGAATCCGAAACGTTTGATGATTCCGATGCCGATCCAGACTGGGAGAATACTGCAAAAAAAGTAAGACGTGATTACTTCAATGTTGCAGCCTGATTATCATTTGTAACTTCAGTAAGAATACTGAAGTTACAAATGATAATCAGGCTGATATTAACAGCGACCCTTCCTTATCGAGCTCATTATAAAATGACGTAACTGAAATGTACACGAACGAATTTCGCTCCAGCAGTGATTCTACAACATCGAAGAAAAATCAACTAACGGAGACACCAGAAAATCTAATTCGTGAACTTCTCAATACAATAATAGAAAAAGCAGTGGCATGTTCAAACAAAAATAAGAAGAATAAAAGGGCAAGAAGTGCAAAGGAAAAAATAAACAAAAATCTAGAAAAACATGCTGTCCTTCCACCATGCACTAATTGCTGCCGAAAAGGATGTAACAAAAAGATGGATACTAATGTTAGAGAGAATATTTGTAGCTCATTCTGGAAACTAAACTATTCTGAACGTCATTTGGCACTGGATTCGTACATTAAACGGCGAAACGTAAAAGTCAGGATTTCATCTTCAGCTGAAGATAATCCGAAAAGAAACTGCACTCTAAAATTGTATTTACCACAGGGACAAGGAAAAGAACATTTGGAAGTGTGTAAAATAATGTTTTTGCACTCTCTGGGGTTAAAGACCGATGGCATGATAACTTCACATTTTAAGGAGAAAACATCTGGAGCAGTTCATGTATGGATAACAAAATGTGACGGACGAGGTGAGTTTGCAAGAAATCAAGCGAAAGCCAGGAAAGAATTATTGGATGCAAATATAATGAAACACATCGAAAATTATAATCCAGTAGTATCACATTATAAACTTGCTCATGCTCCTAATAGACGTTACTTGTCTTACGATATGACAATTACCATCCTTTGGAAGGACTATTGTGCCGTTAATGAAAAGATACCATACGAAAAATTTAGGCGAGTATTTGAAACTTTAAATACTGGATTTGACGCTCCTTCTCAAGATGATTGTGGAACCTGTTCAAGATATACCATGCACCATGCAAATGATGTTACCGAGCTTCACGATGTAGATAATTGCGATATCTGTATAAAGTATCAGAAACATCGAAATAGATATATTCTGGCACGTCAAGAATATTCTAACGACAAGTCTGCTGAATGGTCATTAAACATTAACATTTTTACAGTTGACATGCAAAAAGTTTTGATATTGCCAAAGATGGCAATTAAGAATTCTGTATTCGTTTCGCGCTTGGTTGTGTTCAATGAAACTTTTGCTCCTCTTCACAAAGGTGACAATTTATGTGTCTTATGGCATGAAGCTATCACTGGTCGCAATGCTGCAGATGTAGCTTCAGCTTTCTATTACATAATTAGAAACGCAAATCCAGAAGTAATGGCTTTCATATTTTGGTCAGACAATTGTCCGGCGCAAAATAAAAATTGGTTACTTTATTTTGCTTTCGTTTCAATTGTCAACTGTGACTGGGGACCAAATAGTATAACGATGAAATATTTTGAGCCGGGGCATTCCTTTATGAAGGCGGACTCGGTCCACGGACAAATTGGAAAAGAGTGGAAAAAAAGAAATGCAATACTGGACATGAATGATTTGATAGATGTAATTTCTAAATCTTCTGAAAAAAACAAACCAGTTATGTTGCATCACACAGATTTCTTCAGTTTTGTTGATGGCAGTAAACTGCGCCGGAAGACAGCCTCCGGTGAAAGCAATATGCCACTTTTGGACACCATAATAATCGTGAAATTTAGAAAAGGACATAAATCTTTATTTTACAAAACGTCTTTTGAGGAAGAATTTCATGAGTCCCAATTTTTAAAGATCAAATACAATTTAGAAATTCCAATCACTTTGCCACAAAACAGAGGCATCAATACAGAAAAAAAGAACAAAATTGAGAAGGTGCTACTCCCCTCTATGGTAGCTAGAAAAAAATTGTTTTGGCAACAATTGCCGATTAGTGATACTGTTCAAGATTTATGTATAGTTTCAGCAGAAGATGAGTAGCACAGCACTATGTGTCAGTTTCAGTTTCGCCATAGTAGTATGTTTTTGAAATATTTCTATACTTATTGTAATGGTTTCTCTTATATAAAAAGTTCTTTAACATTGTCTGATTTATTATTACCTACAATTTCTTGTATTTGTACTTACCTAGTAACTTGGAAGATCATGACAAAAACGCATATCTAAAACCTAGCAACTAGAGATACTATAAACTTTGTATTTCCATTGTGCCTTGGTAACATAACTTTATATTTGTCAAAACATAGTAACTCGATTTACTCGAGGACTGGACTATTTGGTGATTATTTAAGCATTAGAAATGAAAAGAACAATTTTTTTAACCTATTAAAGCTTATTCGTATAAAATTTGTGTCACTGCTGTATAACGGCCACACAAATATGTAAAAATATTATTTTCCCTAAAAATGAAAAAATTTCGTTACTAGGTTTTGCCATTGTACGGGAGTATTGCTTCATATCTCTTGTATGAAATTAAAATAAACATGTAGACTTTAAAAACGCTCGTATTTTTTACGGGTTGATTCAAATTAATATAGAGCACCAAATTTCATATAATTAATAATGAAATATATATAACCTGTCATTCATAAATTAGTGATTAATTTGTAAAAAACTGTTTCCCAAAATTTATTGAACCATTGAACTTTATTGTGTTTAGCTTTAAATTTATATTCCAGGTATTACACTATACTGAAGATCAAAATAGCCTACAACCTTTGGTTAAAAATAAGGACAACGTAGAAGTAATGAACCAGAATAACAGGTCTACACATAGTTATAAAAACTTATATAAGCCAAGAACAAATGGAAGCCTAGGAAAAGTTATCTTTCGAAGTACGGTATTTTAATGAACAACTCCAAGCATGCAAAAATCAAATAAGTGCATTATCTATTACCGAAGCCGTATTTGAAGGAAATTATAAAAAAACAAGTACTTTACAGGCATACCTACATTTACAGCCTTAATACAAAAATTTAATATGGTTCAGCATAATATCAGTGATGTATCATGTATGTCAAAATTTCAACAATTCATACTTCGATGCATCTTCGATTAGATCTAATGTTAACGATTACTGCATATCGATTTAATATTAGCGTTCAAACAGCATCTAGAATTTTTCACAAAAACTTGATTGCATTATGTAAATACCTGAAAATTTTTATAGTACGGCCTGATAGCGACGACTTAATTGCTACAATACCCAACTGATTCAACAAAACATTTTGGAAATAAAGTTACTGTGATAATTGATTGTTTTGAAGTGAGGATTGAAAAACCTAGTAACTTAAAAGTTCAAGCAGCAACATGGTCGAATTATAAACGCAGCAATACAATAAAAATGTTGATAGTCATATGTCCCCAAGCAGCGATAACATTTATTTCTAAAGCTTATGGTGGATGAAATAGTGATAGAATCATCACGGAAAAATATGGAGTTTTGAATAATGTTTACCATGCGATTTAGTATTAACAGACAGGGGGTTTTTAATTGAAGAATGTGTGCGAATGCGTCCAGCAAATCAAAATTCCGGATTTTTTAAAAATGAAAAACAGTTAAACCCTCTTCAAGTCGAATCCGCAAGACGATTAGCTTCCGTAAGAATCCATGTAGAAAGAGTGATTGGTGCAGTTCGTCGAAAATACAGAATTTTACATAATTTACTCCCTATTCATACTGTTCAAAACAAGAATATTGATCTAAACATTCCAGCTATTGATCAGGTATTAACAGTAACTTGTGCACTGGCAAATTTGTGTTCACCTGTGGTGCAATAATAAAAGTCACAATATAAAGTTGTTTACTATAGGTAATGTAGAAACTTTGAAACAAATAAAATTATACTAGTAGGTAGGGGAGAGGGTCGAGGATTTTGGCCCCTAGGAGGATTGGGCCACCTCTTGTATTATTTTCATATTTCAAATTTCGCGGGAAATTTCAAGGTTTCTAGACGCATTGTCAGTTGGTTGAAGTATTCGGAAATACATGCAACACTTTGCCGGTGTGGTCACTTTTTTTACCTGTTTTTTCAAATAAAAAGTTGAGTTTTGCAAATTATAAACAAGGAAAACTCTTATTTCATTCACCGCTCATATTTAGTATCAGAATGAAGGTAATTCTGCACATATAACATAACCTCAAATACCAAGACTAACTTTTTTACTTATAATTTATTCTAATCGGTTCTGTGAGTGACCACAAGGCAGGTGGTGCATTGCGGCCACTAACCGAAATCATCCTCACATCGTATGTAATTCTCCTTTTTATAAACCGTTTCGATTTTGTGTTAGGATGACTCGTAAATATAAGCGTAAAACCGACCGACAGGTCGATGACAAAAGAGTCAACAATGCAATTCGTGCAGTTTTTGAAAAAAGAATGACGAAGCAGCAAGAAGGAATAATATTAAAAGAACAACTCTGCAATCCAGGATTTAAAAAACGCGAAGCAGAAAAGTGATGACGAGATTAGAAGGGGGATTCGAGAAATGAAAGCGATAGCGAAAAGCCAGCTAAGAAATATAGCAATAAATGCACTGTTACTCATGTTTTACACATGACGAACAAACTCTCATCAGAAAATCATCAAATTTAGATTATGGATTGGATTACACCCAGATTCAGAAGTTAGCCTATAAATATTCATTGAGATTGCCCGAATGCAAAATTTCTGAAAGCTGGCGTAAGAATAAAAGAGGAAGTAAGCAATTTTTTAGATTTTGTGTTGGTAAAATTGAGTGTAAGAACTTTTTTGGTGTCGAATGGAGAAAGAACGAAACAAACGCGTTTTATCCTTGTGAATACCAGAAAGTACAAGTCTTTTAAGAAGCACCAGATTTAATAAAGCCCGCGTAGATGAGTTTTTCACTAATTATAAAAATGTTCAGCAAAGATATAATTTCAATGCAACTCAAATTTACAATCTTGACGAAACGGGAATAACAACTGTTGTGAATGAAGCCTATAAAAGTAATATCAACGAAATGCAAAAAACAAGTCGGTCAAATGGCGTCAAGAAAAAGCGATGAATAGTAGCCTTTGTGGGTATCGTTTCTGCTACAGGCAATAGGAGATAATGTAGTATAAAGTTTAGGTTTATAAGCAGAACAAATTTTGTTTTGAAGTTTTTAAATTCGATCTGTTATAAACTCTTACTTATGAACCCGTTGTCTCCCCGCCTTACCTAAAATTCATAAACCTGATGTTCCTGTTAGACCGATTGTATCCTTCTTTAACATCCCGGTCTCTAAACTCACAGCTTGGCTTAACCAAATTGTCAGATGGAACATACAATTCAATTTTCCTTTTTCTATCAATAATTCTCAGTCATTTGCAAATGAACTTTCTAAAGTAAATCTACTTAATAATTAGAAATTAGTCTCCTTTAATATTATCAGCGTTCCCTTTGATGACTGCTTAGTTGCCGTCGACAATTACCTCTCATCTAGTAACTTATTAGATAATGCTTGTAATTTCTTAAAACAAGCTTTATTATTATGTCATAGTCAATTTTTTTTTCTCTTCAATAACCAAACTTTTAAACAAAATACAGGTTTACCCATGGGGAATAATCTGTCGCCGCTTTTGGCTGAAATATTTCTTTATTTACTATAGGAGGTATGTCGATGACATCTTTGTTGTTTTCGACGATAACGACTCTGATCTTGTTAATTGATGCAGATGAACAGAATAAAAGAAATATGCGGTTGAACAAGAGAGTATCTAAAAAATTAGTTAATGAACTATTAGTCACGGCAACATCTACTGAAATTACTGCAAATATCAGGTATGTACAAGGTGGACCATTCAATACGGCACTCTGATTGTAGAAAATAAAAAATTGCACAAATTGCATTTTTTCCAAGTAGTTTAAATATGCAAACAGAAAAACAATTGAATACAAATGAAATTTGTAATTTAGTGTGTTTAATTTTTTCGATGAATTATAATTGTGCTATACAGGGTGCCCGTTTTTGGAGCTCCACCATGGGGATCTCGGTAACCATAAGAGATACGAGGTCGGTTAAATTGGGGCAAAGTTGCGCAATTTGGAGCTCAATAATATGCCGGTTTAAAATTTCAAAAATTCCAATTACCTCCGGAGATATCCGAAAAAAACCGGAATTTTGGAAATACGTTTTTATTTTTTCCTCGGCTTATTTGGTGACCTAATTCAAAATGAGTGACACTTCGTCATTGCAACTTTTCCTCCTCTACAACCTGCCGATGTCATATTTGAAATCAGACGTTTCGATTTTCGACAATCATCATCAACTTTGGTTTTTCTTATGGGCACTATCTTGGATTTTCACATTTTTGAATTCAGCTTTGTTTTCTGATTACGGTGATGTATCACATGTTAAGGTTCAGTGTTGCAGTTTGGGTGAAATATCAAAAATTCTGTTTTGCAAAGACTGCCTTGGATATAACATCCATACTTTTGTTTAACAAAGGCATTGTTGACAGTTCGATTTAAGTTGGCTTAACGTCACCTACAGTTACAAAATTAGTATAAATTTATTAACAAAATGCCCTTTTCAAATGAAGAAAAACGAGATATGCTAGAAATTTATTACGCTTCGCATCGAAATGCGCAAGTTACTTCGGAAAGATATTTACAGCGGTATCCAGAAAGACAACAACCAGCTCAAAATTATTTGTTATTCCTTCATAGAAATTTAGCCGAGTTTGGTGCATTTTCTAAGCCTCGAAGACGTGTTCATAGACCAAATGCGAATGAAGTGGAAATTTTACAGGCGGTGAGTAAATTGTTAAAACTTTCTCAAAAATAATAAACGGCAATGAATTGAATTCTTCATTAGATTCAAGATAATCCTTCAACTTCAACAAGGGCTATAGCAGACGAAATTAACGTATCACATCAAGCAGTGTGGAGAGTCTTGAAAAAACATAAATATCGCCCGTTTAAAATTCATATCACCCAAGTCTTGCATCCAGGAGATACTGAACGGAGGGCAGCGTTTTGTAGGAATATCATGGCACGGTTGGAACAAAATCCCCATTTTCTTTCCAACGTGATATTCACGGACGAGTGCAAATTTACCAACTCAGGCATGTTCAATCGTCACAATGAACATGTCTGGTCCACTGAAAATCCACACGAACACCAAGGACGTCGACCACAAGCACGTTTCGGGCTAAATGTATGGGTTGGTTTATTTGGCGGTACGATCATTGGCCCATACATTTACGAAGACAATTTGACCGCAGATGGGTATTTGCACTTTTTAAGGACCTACCTTACGGATTACATCGATGACAACATTTGCCTCAACCGCTTGAATAACCTTTGGTTCCAGCAAGATGGTGCTCCGGCACATAATGCTAGGAGAGTGGCTGATTATTTGTCTGAAATATTTCCGGGTAGAGTCATTTCAAACAGTGGAGACATACGTTGGCCGGCACGTTCACCAGATCTTTCCCCATTAGACTACTATTTATGGGGAACTATGAAAGATCTCATTTATAAATCTGTACCCGCCGATATTAATGAGCTGCGAAGGAAGATCATCACAACTTTAAGGACCAAAATAAGAAGAAGGGACGTTTTAAGATCAATGCAGAATTTAAGAAGACGCATAGAGCTGTGCTTGGAAGTGGAGGGTGAACCCTTCGAGCACCTCTTATAATTTTCTTTATTTACTTGTTTCTCAAAATTTAGTTTTATCCTATGTTGTAAATTTAAAACATAATTTTCTCCTTTTTTATATCCTACTGTCAAATAAATAAATTTCTAGCATATCTCGTTTTTCTTCAGTTGAAAAGAGCATTTTGTTAATAAATTTATACTAATTTTGTAACTGTAGGTGACGTTAAGCCAACTTAAATCGAACTGTCAACAATGCCTTTGTTAAACAAAAGTATGGATGTTATATCCAAGGCAGTCTTTGCAAAACAGAATTTTTGATATTTCACCCAAACTGCAACACTGAACCTTAACATGTGATACATCACCGTAATCAGAAAACAAAGCTGAATTCAAAAATGTGAAAATCCAAGATAGTGCCCATAAGAAAAACCAAAGTTGATGATGATTGTCGAAAATCGAAACGTCTGATTTCAAATATGACATCGGCAGGTTGTAGAGGAGGAAAAGTTGCAATGACGAAGTGTCACTCATTTTGAATTAGGTCACCAAATAAGCCGAGGAAAAAATAAAAACGTATTTCCAAAATTCCGGTTTTTTTCGGATATCTCCGGAGGTAATCGGAATTTTTGAAATTTTAAACCGGCATATTATTGAGCTCCAAATTGCGCAACTTTGCCCCAATTTAACCGACCTCGTATCTCTTATGGTTACCGAGATCCCCATGGTGGAGCTCCAAAAACGGGCACCCTGTATATACGTAGGTACTTACTATGCATTTTTACTTTTTAGCAACTTGCCACCATCTCAAATTACAGACGGTGAATGCAGTAAAAATGTTATGCCCCCTACAAATAATGGCTATCTGAAAAAAATAGATATTCTGCAAAATGAAATAAAATTGTGGAAACACAAATATGAAGTTTTGCTTGAAGGAAATGGAAAGCTACGTGCTGAAATAGAAACACTTCCAAAAATTATCACGGAGAAGACTGAGTCAACATTAGCGAAAGTATTTACGCCTGGTCAGATACGTGTACTGGTCAATCCGAATAAAAAACGAGTTCGGTGGTCAAATGAAGATATATCGGATGCCATGTCTTTAAGAAGCGTAAGCCCAAAAGCTTATAGATATCTGCGGATGAAAAAGCATTATCCATTACCAGCGCTCTCTACTCTAAGGAAATGGTCGTTAAATTTAAATCTTGAACAAGTTCTCAATGATGTATTAAGCTTAATCTATACATATACAGGGTTCGGCAATAGAATCTGACGGATTAGGAGGCGTGCTAGTTTAGATAACAAATGAAGTAGAAATCTGACAGTTGCAGAAATGTATACCTCCATGCATGCAGTTTTAGTTACTATGTACAACTGGCCAGTGAATTTCCGCGTGTTTGCCGTAACTACATATACTGAAACCAAGTCAGTTACCATTACACAACATCGATTTCGACGTATGTTTAACGTTGCTAGGCATCAGGTATCAACATTAATGATACTTGGTTTCAACAGGATGGAGCAACTGCCCATACGGCCCGAGAAACATTAAATCTTTTGAGAAACGTTTTCCACAATCATTTAATTTCACGATTTGGCGATATCCCTTGGCCTTCCCGATCTCCAGATGACCAGATGTAACGGCGCCAGATTAGTTTCTATGGGGAAAACTCAAAGAAAAAGTGTTTCGATCCAGGCCACACACCATTCAAGAATTAGAAAACCGAATAAATCAAGAAATCGAAGCAATTAATCGAGATCAAAATTTATTACAGCGTGTAATGAATAACTTTCGTAAAATATTAGAAGAATTGGTTGTACGCCGCGGATCACATTTATTTGATGTAATATTCAAAAAGTAATTGATTATTAATAAATTGCATTATTTATACGTTATTTATTCATTAGTTTCATTCCAATAACTGTAACCTTAAATTCGCAACAGCGCGTTGAAATCCGTCAGATTCTATTGCCGAACCCTGTATAAAGGAAAGTCATAACCGTGACTAATCAACGCAGAGCCGAAACCACTGGTACTAGAAACTTGAGATTTAGGTGCAAGGTTCAATTTCTTACGTAAGGTAGTGCTAAGAAGGGATTTTTTGAAATTCGACCCCTACGGGGGGTGAAAAGGGATAAATGAGTTTTCACGAGTTCCTCAATATCTCTTAGACCCGACGAGATAGCGACTTGGTGTTTACTTGCAAATATTATCAATGCAAATACCTAGAAATACTTATTTTAGAATTTTGCCCTAATAAACCCCTAAACGAGCAAATCTGGATTGGGGATGAATTAAAGAACCCTTCGTATCTCCTATGTTTATTGAGTTAGAACATTATTTTTTTGCAAATAGATGTATTTTTAAAATATTTAGAAAGGGGTTTAAGGAAATTTAAAAATTTTAACCCTAAAGGGGTAAAAGGAGGAAAAACTGAAAAGGGGTAGGGGGCTTAAAATTATTATATTTTATTTGCTGTGAGTTCCATTTCACAATGAAATGGGTTAAAAGCGATTTTTTTTAAATTTTGGAATAAATCAAGTTAATGGAAGAAAATGCAGTTTTATGAGACTAACATCAATTTTATCTTCTATACATATACAGTGTGGGTGTAAAGTCTGGAACTATCGAAATAAAACTTTTATCAAATGTTTTTGAAAGAAATCCTCGAACACGTCAATTTTTATTTTAAAAAATACATATTCTACTGTAATTGTCACTTTTCGATTGTCTTTTGTTTTTGCGATAATTTTTTTAAATGGAAACCCAAATTTTTTATGATGAATTTGGACAGAGCATGAAATTCTATGACCAAATACGCCAAAAAGAAGCATGATACTGTATTTTGAAATTTTCGAGAAAATCGTACGATTACCACATCCCCTCAATACTAAAATTTCAATTCGTCCATTTTCACTCAAATATCGCACCATTATTTATTTAATTAAGAGCACACAACAAAAACAGATAAACAAACTATGAAAAACTGTTATAATTTTAGGGCTAACTCATTGTTTCATGGCTACTTGATTTTTATTCGATTTCTGTTTTAATACTTTAAAAGCGATTTTCTCGAAAATTTCAAAATACAGTATCATACTTTTTTAGCGTATTTGGTCTTAGAATTTCATGCTCTATCCAAATTCATCATAAAAAATTAGGGTTTCCATTTAAAAAAATTATCGCGAACGTCATAACTCAAAAACAAAAGACAATCGAAAAGTGATAATTACAGTAGAATATGTATTTTTTTAAATAAAAATTAACGTGTTCGAGGATTTCTTTCAAAAACATTTGATAAAAGTTTTATTTCGATAGTTCCAGACTTTACACTCGCGCTGTATAAAGGAAAGTCATAACCGTGACTAATCAACGCAGAGCCGAAACCACTGGTACTAGAAACTTGAGATTTAGATGCAAGGTTCAATTTCTTACGTAAGGTAGTGCTAAGAAGGGATTTTTTGAAATTCGACCCCTACGGGGGTGAAAAGGGGTAAATGTGTTTTCACGAGTTCCTCAATATCTCTTAGACCCGACGAGATAGCGACTTGGTGTTTACTTGCAAATATTATCAATGCAAATACCTAGAAACGTATTTTAGAATTTTGCCCTAATAAACCCCTAAACGAGCAAACCTGGATTGGGGGTAAATTAAAGAACCCTTCGTATCTCCTATGTTTATTGAGTTAGAACATTCTTTTTTGGCATATAGATGTATTTTTAAAATATTTAGAAAGCAGTTTAAGGGAATTTGAAAATTTTAACCCTAAAGGGGCAAAAAGAGGAAAAACTGAAAAGGGGTAGGAGGGTAAAAATATTAATTTTTTTCGCTGTAAGTTCCATTTCGCAATTAAATAGGTTGAAAGGATTTTTTTTTAATTCCACCCCTACGAGGGTGGAAAGGGGAAAATGTGTTTTCACGAGTTCCTCAATATCTCTGAAGACCCGATGAGATAGCGACTGGGTGTTTACTTGCAAAGATTACCAATGGAAATACCTAGAAACGTATTTCAGGATTTTACCTTAATCAACCCCTAAAGGTGCAAATCTGGATTGGGGGTGAATTAAAGAACCCTTCGTATCTCCTATGTTTATTGAGTTAGAACATTATTTTTTGGCAAATAGATGTATTTTTAAAATATTTAGAAAGGGGTTTAAGGGAATTTAAAAATTTTAAGCCTAAAGGGGTAAAAAAAGGAAAAACTGAAAAGGGGAAGGAGGGTAAAATTATTAATTTTTTTCGCTGTAAGTTCCATTTCACAATTAAATGGGTTGAAAGGATTTTTTTTAATTCCACCCCTACTGGGGTGAAAAGGGGTAAATGTGTTTTCACGAGTTCCTCAATATCTCTTAGACCCGACGAGATAGCGACTTGGAGTTTACTTGCAAATATTATCAATGCAAATACCTAGAAACGTATTTTAGAATTTTGCCCTAATAAACCCCTAAACGAGCAAATCTGGATTGGGGGTAAATTAAAGAACCCTTCGTATCTCCTATGTTTATTGAGTTAGAACATTCTTTTTTGGCATATAGATGTATTTTTAAAATATTTAGAAAGGAGTTTAAAGGTAGTTGAAAATTTTAACCCTAAAGAGGAAAAACTGAAAAGGGGTAGGAGGGTAAAAATATTAATTTTTTTCGCTGTAAGTTCCATTTCGCAATTAAATAGGTTGAAAGGATTTTTTTTAAATTCCACCCCTACGAGGGTGGAAAGGGGAAAATGTGTTTTCACGAGTTCCTCAATATCTCTTAAGACCCGATGAGATAGCGACTGGGTGTTTACTTGCAAAGCTTATCAATGCAAATACCTAGAAACGTATTTTAGAATTTCCCCTAATCAACCCCTAAACGTGCAAATCTGGATTAGGAGTGAATTAAAGAACCCTTCATATCTCCTATGTTTATTGAGTTAGGACATTCTTTTTGGCATATACGAATTTCTCAATATTTCATAAGGCCCTGTAATGTAACAATTTGGTTTTACTTAGAAAAGTTACCTATACAAGTTCCTAAAAACGTAATTCAGGATTGTGCACAGATCAACTCCTAAAGGTGCGAATTTGGTTTTAGGGGAAAATTATAGAACCTTTCGTATTTCCTGATTATCATGGTTTTTGGGCATGTGTTTAAATCTTTAAAAAGTGGTTTAAAGTTTTTATTCTAAATTTCTTTGTGAAAGGAGTAAAAAATGGGGTAAAAGTAAAAAGAAGTTAAAATAAAGGTTAAAGTTGTTGATTTTTTTCCGTGTGTCCAGTTTAGAATAAAATAGAAGGATTTCCGAAATTCCACCTCTAAGTGGTGGAAACCGGTATGTTGCTACAATTTATGAATACAACATTTAATAAGTACATTTATTATTGTTATTCACATTTGTTAAGTCATTTTTCGGTTGTAGATGCTTAATTGCATTTCACGCCTTTAGGGCAATTTGTTGCTATGTTAAAACCATTTTCAATCTTTGCGCACAAGTACAATCTCATCTTCCGCACATTTGATTCAGGTCATTTTGGTATTTTAAATAGCCACCTAGGCTTTAGGGCAGCGTGCCCGTATGCTAAACCCTTTTAGTTCTTTATTTGGCTCCATCACCTAATTCCAGAATCACGATTTCGCACATATGTGGCCCCAAACGCAGCATTTCTCGTCGGTTGGAGCTCCCCTCTGATGGCGCTGTGGCAGCCGAGCGTATCGCCCGCAAGAATTCCGAATCTTCTAGAAAGCACGCCGTTGAGGCGTGATACCATTGGTGCCGGCATTAATTTGTTTCATTTTATCGCCCCGCGATTGGCTGCCGAGGTTTAGTCACGTGGGGACGCGACCAAGGTGACCTGTGCCAGCGCTTCCCTCTGGGCATTCAGCCGAGAGCCGTCGATCGTATAAGAGGTCGGATAGTGTGTGCGTTCGTGCGGCGCTCCAGCCCTTGGCGGGGGCGTCAGCCTTTTTCCCGGCGAGTGCTGCTTCAGCAATTATGTGACAAACGGTTTCGCCTTAAGTGGCAGTTGACCGCAGCCCGTTGCAGAGAACGCTCGTGTGGTGGTTGAGTGTGAGTTTCGAGTTGTCTTCGGCGTAGCGTGGGTGTTTTTGAGCCCAGTTCCTGCTTCCGTAAGTAAGGGGTCGTGCCCCCTTCATCTCGACCTACGAGGATCTGTCCCGCAGAACGAAAGTGGCAAATTTTTCGTCGTCCCGTCGTACGCGTCCCACGTCGCCATTATGGCGGATGTGCACTCATCCCTATAGCCGTCGAACATCGAAGGTACCTGCCACCTAAGACTGCAGCCTGTCGCAACTCAACTGTACCAGGCTCCCCTACCGCCTACATATTAAGGTATGTGTCTTTGAACTGATTACCGCTGTGAACGCGAGCGAGCCGTCACATCTCTGGTGCCTACAGGCACTGTCGTCATATTTGTCCATGTCGCGAGTGCTAATTTGTTCTTTGCTGTTCGCTGCATAAGGCGTCGCGCCAGCATATTTGTGCATTCATTCAGAATTACAGACTGTCCATGTTGCGAGTGCTAATTTGTTCATTACTGTTCAACATCTGTCGCTAGGCTTAAAGCGCGCGCCAGCTGGTGTTCTTAGTTATAATCTAGTTATAGATATAGGGCGACGCACTCTGCTGCCCCATTGTAACCCGTTAGTCAATACATGATTTGTTAGCTAAGGGAACTATTGTTTTGTTTCGACTTGTGCATGTTCTGTTTCAGATAAGCGCCCCCTTCATTGTACTGATTATTGTGCGACGGAACGAGGGAGCTTTGAGCGTACAGGTGGGTGAGACGGCTGCGTAGTCGCGGTCGGATTGACACCTAATTACAATCCTTGCATAAGGCAATCCCGAAATTGTTATTTGGCCTTGCAATTCTTGAGTAATCCTATCGGCGGAGTATTTTGCGTGCTTCGCTCCCGTCTAACCGTCCAGGCCCGGTTAGCCGGGTTAAGACAGGCTTGGTGGCGCCCTCATGATTTCGACATACCCTATATATATATTATGCCGCATCACGCTTGCCCAGAACGTATCGTGTGACTCACGCCCGACTCCCTGAGCGTTCCAGCCGTGGCCTATTAGCCTATTTCGAACCGATTTCAGGGCAAGTGTGCCAGTTTTTCAGGACTGATTCCGTGGTGCGATGCTCACCTTGGGTGGGTGTCGTAAAGTTCTTTTAATACCGTAACACATTGTTTAAACCTATAGTTTTATCAATCTATATAAGGAGAACGACAATTACATACACATTTCCAGGGGATACGTGAAGCATAAAAGGGTTATGGAGAACTTCTTTTGGAAGAATATTGGTTCTTTTTTACCTACAATATTATTTTGCAGCGTTTGTTAGTTTAGCGTATTTAGGGCCGGTTGCAGAAAGCAATGTTAAGTCTGGTGTTAGCTAACGTCGCGTCAAAGTGAACAAAATCGCATCAAATTTTGTTTACTAATGTATTAGTTACCATAAAGATTTGAGATTTGATTCGTTTTTGTTCACTTTGACGTGGCGTTAGCTAACACCAGACTTAACGGTGCTTTCTGCAACCGGCCCTAGTGAGAGAGGAGGTGATCATTCTAGAATTCGTTTAGGATTTAGAAGAAAAAACATTTGTAGTCCGTACGAAGAACGGGTATCTTGCTATGGAGCATAAAGGCCGCAGTCTAACAGAACTTGAGCGCCTTACTGTATTGTCATTTGATGAAATATACATTTCTAATAAAATGTGTTTGGACAAGAAAACAGAGCAGGTACTAGGACCTCATAAATCTAGTCAGGTAGTAATGGCTCGCGGTCTCCTGGCACAATGGAAGCAGCCCATATTTTACAAATTTGATCAAATTATGACCAAAGATATACTCTCTGACGTTATAACGGGGATATACAAGGGATATACAGTTGTCTCAATAACAAGCGATATGGGTGGTTCGAATGTAGGACTGTGGTTAAAACTTAATATTGGCCCAGGTACTAAAATGTTAATTTTGACCAAGTTATAAATGTTTAAGTTTCCGTTTGTTTGTTTCAGATGCAAAATTGTATTTTCCACACCCTGTGAAAACCAACCTATATGTTTATGTATTTGCGGATGTGCCCCATTTACTGAAACTTGCTCGTAATCACTTTATTGATACTGGTTTCAGCTTTGAAGGGGAAAACATTGACAAAACTTGCATAGAAACTCTTCTTTCGATATCTACAGGAGAAATTAAAATTGCACAGAAAATAAGTCAGTATCATTTAAGTGTTAATGGGACGCAAAGACAGAATGTTCGCCCTGCAGCTCAACTATTTTCTAATTCTCTAGCTCAATGTATAGAATGGTGTGGATTAAGAGGTTTAATGGATGAAAGCAGATGGCAAAAAACAGCTATGGTGCTTACATTGTTCAACGACTGGTTCGACCTGTTCAATGCAAGATGTAAGTTCGGTCAGCACATTGGAACGCATGCCTTTGGACTGAATTTGGAAACACAAAAAATGCTGTTGGAGAAAATGACTTCTTTTATATCAAATATGCGAGTTGGACAACGCCGAACTCTTGTTCCATTTCAAAAGGGGATAATAGTTTGTAATAAAGCATTGCTTGGACTTTATGAACAGCTGCAAAAAGAATATTCAGGTATTGAATATCTTTTAACTTTTAGACTGAATCAAGACATCTTGGATAATTTTTTTTCATATTTGCGTGCAATGGGTGGTGCAAATGACCACCCCACTCCACTAGAATTTAAATACCGTTTACGTTGGTATATATTAGGAAAACATTCTTCTGCTATATTCTCCATGAATAGAAATACATTGGAAAATTCAGAAGAGCAGTGCCTTGTTAGCATGGAAACGCTATCACAAAGCAATCGAGACATACAGGCATCTGACGAGGATGAATGCTTCACCCAGTCCATGTTTAAAGGATTAATTAAAGGCGATGCTCACTTTGAAGGCACACACATTAGTTTGGAAGACGAAATTGCCAACATTCTTTTCGAAGAGCCTAATACTAATGACTATAAATTATTTCGTAGATGAAGAAACTTTTAGAAGACTATGAAAACAATCTCGGACTAACAGCTCCTGAGATTATAAACGAAGAAGGTCTAAAATACATTGCGGGATATATTGCACATCGCTTTCGAAACAAATGTCCCCACTTGGGCCAAGTAACAGAAGAAAATATTTGGAGTGGTGGTGGTAATAATTTACCAGATTGGATAAATTTCATATCCAATGGAAGACTTATTACTCCATCTGAGGATTTACAAATGACTACAAAATTAGTGAACAAAATTTTTATTAATTTTCATGGACCTTCACTGAAATTTAGCAATGAAAGTCACATATTTACTAAGGTTGTAAATGAAGCCATAAAGCTTAATACTACTGTTTCCATGCCTAGAGAAGTTCTGTTATGTTTAGTTCGAACTAGAACTTATATTAGATTAAGAGAATGTAATAAAAATACACTTCTCCAATAAATTAACGCACCAAAAAAAAGTAGCTAAAAGTTTCAAGTTAATTATTGTCGAAACCACTTATCCGATTTGGAAGATTTTTTTTTGAATGACACGTCGACTCTTTCAGAATGTTAGTGTACTACTCTATTTACATAGAAACTTATTTTTTTATAAATACCGGGTGTAACAATTATAACGTGTTTTTCCATAAAATTTATAACACCCTGTGGGGTTCAACAGTTACAATATCAAGTTATAATTCAAAGCAAATTATAGCCTTATTTTTTTATAACAGTTTGTTTTTTGGTTCACGCTTTTATCTTATCCACTGCAAGAGTAACACAATTTTATAGCATAACATGTTTTTATTGACTTTAATTTGCATTAAATGCACTAAAGTAGCAGGCTATGGAATAACAGAACGAAACAGTAATTGTCATCAGGTAAATACAGCTATCAAAAAGCAGTTGATAGAAGTGTGTTTACGGTGTTAGCCCTTAACATTTTTTTCTTTTTGCAAAATCTTTAATTTTGTTATTATGCAACGTGAAACACGTAATCTTACTCGCGAAGAATGTGCTCAAGCATTAGTTCTGTTTGAGGAAGGTTGGAATTACCGAAGAATTGGTCTACGATTTAATGTATGTCATACAACCATTTCACGAGTCATAGAAAGATACAGAGAGACTGGAAGTCATGGTCGCAGACCGGGACAAGGAAGGAGTAGAATAACAACCCCGATTCATGAGCGATTTTTAAGAATTTCAGCGTTAAGACAACGTTTTGTAACAGCACGTACCCTTCAAACTCAGTTACGAGATGCCAGTGGCTTACAGGTTTGTCGAGAAACCATTCATAGTCGACTAAGAGAACATAATTTGAGACCTAGAATTGCTGCTCGAGGTCCAGCTTTAACTAGAGATCATCGGAGAGCGAGGCTAAATTTTTCCAGGGAGCATCATAACTGGTTAGAGGCGGAATGGCAACAGGTATTATTTACTGATGAGTCCCGTTTTTGTTTGTACAATAATGACAGGCGTATGCGCGTATATCGACGCCCTAACGAACGGTATGCTCAGTGCAATTTTTCAAATACCATATTATTTGGAGGAGGATCTGTGATGGTCTGGGGAGGTATTTCTTTGACTGGTCGCACGGAACTTGTGGTCATAAATAATGGAAGCCTTACAGCTGAAAGGTACATATTGGAGGTTCTAGATCAACATGTAATGCCATTTGCGCCATATATAGGACAAGGATTTTTGTTGATGCACGATAATGCCAGGCCTCACGATGCTCGAGTTGTAACCAATTATCTCGCAGAAGTAGGAATCAATACCATGGCATGGCCAGCTCGAAGTCCGGATATGAATCCCATAGAGAATCTCTGGGATACTCTTGGAAGGAGATTACAAGAGGAACGTAACCAGTTAAACACGTTGGAAGACGTAGGGCGGAGACTGATTCAAATATGGGAAGAACTGGATCAAAATGATATACGGTCCCTTATTTTAAGTATGGGCCGTCGTTGCCAAGAAGTTATTCGTGCCAGAGGCGGAAATACTAGCTACTGAGACTTTCGTTTACAATTTTTCCTTACATTTTTATTTCTTTTTGTTGTTGTTAAATGTAGTTCTCCATAAAAACATGTTATGCTATAAAATTGTGTTTTTCTTGCAGTAGCTAAGATAAAAGAGTGAATCAAAAAACAAAATGTTATAAAAAGATAAGGCTATAATTTGCTTTGAATTATAACTTGATATTGTAGCTGTTGAACCCCACAGGGTGTTATAAATTTTATGGAAAAAACACGTTATAATTTTTACACCAGGTATTTATAAAAAAATAGGTTTATATGCGAATAGAGTAATAGACTAACTTTCTGAAAGAGACGTGTCATTCAAAAAAAAAAATCGTCCATAGCCTGCTACTTTAATGCATTTAATGCAAATTAAAGTCAATAAAAACATGTTATGATATAAAATTGTGTTACTCTTGCAGTAGTTAAGATAAAAGCGTGAATCAAAAAACAAAATGTTATAAAAAGATAAGGCTATAATTTGCTTTAAATTATAACTTGATATTGTAGCTGTTGAACCCCACAGGGTGTTATAAATTTTATGGAAAAGACACGTTATAATTGTTACACCCGGTATTTATAAAAAAATAAGTTTATATGCGAATAGAGTAGTAGACTAACTTTCTGAAAGAGACGACGTGTCATTAAAAAAAAATCGTCCAAATCGGATAAGTGGTTTCGACAATAATTAACTTTAAACTTTTGGCTACTTTTTTTTGGTGCGTTAATTTATTGGAGAAGTGTATTTCCATAATACTGTGTAAACGCAGGCTTAACAAAAAAATTTTAAAGTTTACAAATACAAAAGGTTGATATTTTTTATATATTATTTTTAGTAATAAATTATTTAAATTTGCCCCATTGGTCTCATTTATTGTTCTGTAATATAAACAAAAGAATAGTGTGTAACAATAAACACGACCATTAAGTATAAGTATTGATATAACATTTCTAATTAAATTAATGAAAGGCGACATAAATAAATGCTAAACTAAACCCTTAAAACTAGTGACAATTGACAATCATCAGTACCTATATTTGTACAGGTAATGGTTTAATAAAAAAGAAAACTCGTAGAATTACTTATCACTCTTATCAGTATACCACCTGTTCATCTATTTTTTATGATTAACAATAGGTCAATATTTTATTGCATGCACAGCAGTACTTAATTTTTAAATGGCTTGAGGAGCCTCGGCCGCCTGGACGATATAGTATAAATATAGGCAACTTCTACATCAAAAATCACTTCTTGGCGGTCGCTCAGACGCAGAAGGCAGTTTCCACTTGGGAGTAGGCAGATAGAGGCCCAAGTAGAAGCAACTAATACTCAGGAGTAGGCAGATTTAGACCTGAGTATTAGCCACCTTCGAGAAAGCTTCCGCTGCCGTCCTAGCTGGATTGTCGAGCTGCAAGCTCCCGCATCGCCTATACCAAGTGTTGGACCTTAGACATTCTTTTTGTGCCCGGACAATTTTTAGTTGTAAGTTAGCGTAAGTTTCTTAGCATAGTGTGTGTATATATTGATGTATATATTTGTGTGTTGCTTTGCCTATTCATGTATTCTTGTATGTACTTGTCTGTACCGACCTTTGTGACGAGCGCTAAGTGTTTGTTGCGTATTACGTCAGCGTGACGTAATACAATTTCACTTTCACTTAAACGCCCGCTGTGATTTCTCTCCGAGAAATATTGTTTTTACTTCATTTTTTTTCGTTTACCATATGTGAGTATTGTAATACACAACTCCAAGTCTACTTGTGTTTACTTGTATTCCCGTATATTTATGTGTGTTGCTTGCGTAATAAACACCTTTTCATTTACTTAACTTAAGACTCTAATTGACTCTTGCGCCTTAGTGTAAGGTTTAAGTGCAAAAACGAACAATTAGTGCGCAAAAACCCAGTGGTGACAATTGGCGAGCCCAAGGCGTGGGGCCTTTCTTGTACAGAGGGCTCTGTGCCGAACCGACATCCCCTGAGAACCATGGCTCCCACCACGAGATCGACGGACGATGCCAAGGAAGAAGAGAGCAAGCCGAGCAACAAGGTTCTGGAACCTAAACAATCCAGTGGCGCCCAAAAAGACATACTCGACATGTCAGTGAGGCAACTCCTGATAAACCAACAGAAGGCACAAACACCCGACCTGCCGCAATTCTACGGGGAAACCATCGAGGACCCCCAAGACTTCCTCGATGCCATCGAGATAACAATCCAAAACCTACCGGAAGCAGAGCGTACCATCCAAGCAGCTAACCAACTGCAAGGCAACGCCGCCAGCTGGTGGAGTGCGTACTCCAGACAGAAAGCTAGCTTCAGCAGGTTCAAGGAGTTGCTGTAAAGAAAATACAACAACCCTGTGATTACTGCCCAGCTCAACGCGGAATATTACGGCCGTAAACAAGGGAACTCCCAGTCAGCATCGCATTTCCTGAAGCGTAAAGAGGACCTGGCCGCCCGCCTAAATATCCAACAGGCGGGCGACATCCGATTATACATCAGCATGATGTTGCCACACCTACGACCGGCAATTCTATACCCTCCGCCAGGCGACGTAATAGAATTGATCGAACGCGCACAACAAGCTGAAATAGACCTCAAGGGTGCCGCCCCTAGCGCACCAAAAGAGGTCAAGCTACCAGCACCAGAGGCGACACCTAGGACACCACCACCGTGTCAATTCTGCCCAGGCAGACATTATCACCGCCACTGCCCAACCCTAAACGCAGCACCACAGGCGGGAAACGCGCAGCAGGCCGGGAGCAGCAGCAGCAACCGACCTCAGTAATCCTGCTGCGAACGGGAGGTGGAACAAACGGCTTGCCCAAACTAAATGCCGTTGTCGCCGGGATTCCCCACGAAGCCCTTCTGGACTCGGCCGCCACCCACAATTTTATACGGGAGGACTTAGCAGAGGCGATCCACCCTCTGCATCCCGGAGCCATGGCAAGCCTAGCAAGCGCTTCCAAAACCATGGACATCCTGGGGGAAACCTCGGTGTCCTACCTCATCGGCCGAGATCAATTCCGTTCTCCGTTCCTGGTGGTGCCTGACCTGATCAGCCCAATGATCCTGGGCTATCCCTGGCTGGAGGAACAACACGCCGTTTTGGACCTCCATCGGCAAACCGTGCATTTTGGAAAAAATGTTCGCCGAACCAGCCACTGGAGTCAGCAACCCCGCCCCAGGAACAGCACCGCTATCGAGTTACAAAACGTCTCGCACGGATTTCCTCCAGAGATGAAAGACGAACTCCAGGACGTCCTAACAGAGTTTCAAACCACAATTATGGACTCCGCCCCCCCCCCCCGTCCACGACGACGACGACCCGCCATCACAACCGGCTGGTCGAAGATAAGCCATTTCGGCAACCGCCGTATCGATACTCACCGGACAAGAAACGAGTCATCGCGGAGCAAGTGGAGGCCATGCTGGCAGACGGGGTAATCGAACCCAGCACGTCCAGCTATTGTTCGCCCATCGTCATCGTGAACAAGAAAGATGGCAAGCCGAGGTTCTGCGTGGACTATCGCCGCCTCAACAACCTCACGAAAGCTCTAGTCTGCCGATCATCCACGAGACGCTACGGGATCTGGGCACGGCATCCGTCTTCACGACGCTGGACCTGAAGGCTGGGTACTGGCAAATCCCACTGGGAGAACGCACCAAGCCACTCACAGCGTTCTCCACCCCTGACGGAGCAGCATACCAGTTTAAGGTCATGCCCTTTGGCCTTAAGAACGCGCCCGCCACATTCCAGAAAATGATGACCCAGGAAGTGCTGCCCGGGTACTTACGTGACTTTGTACTGGTGTACCTCGATGACATCGTCATCTACTCCAGGGACTGCGGAGAGCACCTCCGACACCTTCGCCTCGTCCTGGAGCGCCTCCAGCACCACAACCTCAAGCTGTCCCTGGAGAAATGTCAGTTTGGGGTCCAGACGCTGACCTACCTGGGGCATACGATCACCGCCGATGGAAACCAGCCCAGACCCGAGCACGTAGAGAGTCTGCAGGCCGCTCAAACGCCGCAAACCCGGAAGCAGCTACGCAGCTTTCTGGGCCTTTGTAACTGGCTGCGTGACTACATCCCACGTTGCGCCGAAGTTACAGCACCCTTAACGGACCTGCTGAAAACCACGCAACGCTTTCGCTGGACACTCGAAGCAGCGCACGCGTACGAGGCTATCAAACACGCCATCACTCAACCCCTTACCTTGCACCGACCGGACTTCGCCCAACCGTTCGTGCTGCAAACGGACGCCAGCGGCGTGGGTATCGCAGCGGTGCTGTTCCAGGAAGTAGACGGGAACAAGCACATCGTAAGCTACGCGAGCGCGAAGCTGAACCACGCTGAGCAGCGGTACCATGTCAACGAACAAGAGTGCCTCGCCGTCATCTGGGCCGTGAAGCGCTACCGCCCCTACCTGGAGGACCGTCGGTTCACATTAAGGACAGACAACCGTGCGCTCTTGTGGCTGGACTCAATGAAGGACCACAAGTCCAAACTCACCCGCTGGTCCCTTCTGCTGCAAGAGTTCCAGTTTGACATTGCCCACTGCCCAGGGAGGTCGAACGAGCTCCCCGACCACTTGTCACGGAACCCCGCCGAAGGGAACGTGCCGGACGAGGCGACCGACCACAACCGCCTGTTACCACCCGACGGTACCGCCGCAGCTTCACCATCTCCCCAACCAGTGGTAGCACACGTTCAGTTGATCAACCTGGTCGACGAGGTCAAGGACGCCCAGCAGACAAATCAACACGCTGCGAACCTACTACGAACATGGCTTGAAATAGACAGGCAAGGGCCACATGACGCCGGCGAGGCCCATATCCTCCGGGACTACCTCGTGGAGGGCGGATGCCTATGGCGACGTCACCCTGATGGAGACAGGCTGCTGGAACCCACTGATCTCCAGGAGCGCATCATGCATGCGTATCACGACGCGCCTACCGCCGGACACCCAGGAGCCGAGGAGACCACAAGAGCGATCGCCCAACGTTATTTCTAGCCGCTCTTGGAAGACAACTTCCGAAACCACGTGCGCGCTTGTTGGACGTGCGCCGCCACCATGAGGGGACCTCTGCAAGCTAGGGCACCCTTGCGGCCTCACCAGCCCAGCCGACCATGGGATACCATCTCCGTGGACTTGATGGGCCCATACGTCACCAGCCGGACCGGGAACCGTCAGATCCTTGTGGTCACCGACATGTTCAGCCGGTGGACCGAGGCATTCCCCCTGCCTAGCGCTCCTGCACCGGTCGTGATTCAGTTGCTGGAGAAGGAGGTCTTTCACCGGTACGGATACCCCAGGGCGATCCTTTCCGACAACGGAGCCCAGTTCGTGTCGATTACCTGGGACGCCGCGTTACGCAGATGGGGATGCCTCCACTGGACCACACCGATCTACCATCCCCAGGCTAACCCGGTCGAGAGGCGCAACCAGGAAATCAAGAAAGGGCTACGGGTCCATACCCATGGGAAGGACCCAGCACTATGGGATACCTTCCTATCCACGGTGCTGTACAACCTGCGGACGCGGAGCAATGCGGCTACGGGGACCACTCCATCCAAGGCGCTGCTGGGCTACGAATTGCCACGCCCAGCCGAATGGCAAGGAACCCCAGCCATCCAGCCAGCCGCCAACAACAACAATGAGGCCCGCGAACAGCGTATTCAGCAGATACACCGGAACCAGCACCGGTACCGCTCGCGGTACGCCTTTGACTACCCCGAACCGGACCGCTACCTCCCAGGGGACCAAGTGATGGCCCGAGCCCGACCACTAACCCGGTCGCACTTCGACCCGAAGTGGACAGGACCCCATCAAATCATTGAAGAAGTAGGCCCAAACACCTACTTCGTTCGGATGCGAAACGGCGAGCCCACGAAGATCCATCTGAACGATCTCCGCCGAGCTCCCGCCCAACCAGCAGCAGCGGAACCCCCTCCGGTGGAGGACAATCCACCCCCACGTCCAGACCAGCGGCCCCGAGAACCCACGCCGGATCCAGGACCGAGCCGGCGACCGACCTCTACCGTCCCAGGCGACCCTCTTGATGGGAAGGGGGGGGGGTGTTACCGGGTGAACTCGCTCAACTTCAAAGTTAGGGGTGGAGCCTACAAATATTATGGCTCATTACGAGTCACCGTCCACCAATAGGAGCCTCGGCCACCTGGACGATATAGTATAAATATAGGCAACTTCTACATCAAAAATCACTTCTTGGCGGTCGCTCAGACGCAGAAGGCAGTTTCCACTTTGGAGTAGGCAGATAGAGGCCCAAGTAGAAGCAACTAATACTCAGGAGTAGGCAAATTGAGACCTGAGTATTAGCCACCTTCGAGAAAGCTTCCGCTGCCGTCCTAGCTGGATTGTCGAGCTGCAAGCTCCCGCATCGCCTATACCAAGTGTTGGACCTTAGACATTCTTTTTGTGCCCGGACAATTTTTAGTTGTAAGTTAGCGTAAGTTTCTTAGCATAGTGTGTGTATATATTGATGTATATATTTGTGTGTTTCTTTGCCTATTCATGTATTCTTGTATGTACTTGTCTGTACCGACCTTTGTGACGAGCGCTAAGTGTTTGTTGCGTATTACGTCAGCGTGACGTAATACAATTTCACTTTCACTTAAACGCCCGCTGTGATTTCTCTCCGAGAAATATTGTTTTTACTTCATTTTTTTTCGTTTACCATATGTGAGTATTGTAATACACAACTCCAAGTGTACTTGTGTTTACTTGTATTACCGTATATTTATGTGTGTTGCTTGCGTAATAAACACCTTTTCATTTACTTAACTTAAGACTCTAATTGACTCTTGCGCCTTAGTGTAAGGTTTAAGTGCAAAAACGAACAATTAGTGCGCAACAACCCAGTGGTGACAATTTTGGGCCCGTTGAGAAAAACAAATGGGTTACTGCCCACACAGATAAATTACTCGCTCTCAAATGGTGTGACAGGAGAGTCGTTCACATGCTCACTTCAGTTTTCACAGCAAATGCTTAGGAAACAGGTAAAACTAATTTTAAAACTGGAGAAAAGGTAACAAAACCAAATGTTGTAATTGAATACAACGATAAAATGGGCGCAATAGATAAAGCAGATATGCAAGTGAGTTTTGTAGAATGTGCTCGCAAAACTTTGAAATGGTACAAAAAATTATGTTTCCATCTATTGGACCTGAGTTTCTACAACGCCTACGTAATGTACCAAGTAAAAACTGGTAAAAACCGTCCTTTGAAGAATTTAGACTAGAAGTTGTCTCTCAAATTGTTATGAAATTTGGATCTAAACTGAAGAAGTCCCGCGGACCAGCAACCGTAGACAGTCCGTTGAGACTAACACAAAGACATTTTCCTTCTTTGATACCGCAAACTGCTGCACAAGGAAATAGGACACAGCGCAGATGCCATGTTTGCAGCCATGCAAGACTGAGAAAACACCAAAGAAAGGATGTGAAGTATATGTGCAAAGAGTGTGACGTGCCACTTTGTGTGGTACCATGTTTTACCGATTACCACACAAAATTGAAGTACTAAGTTAAAGTTAATAGTTCTTCTTTCTACAGTATGATGCAGTTGTTTTTGAAATAATTAGGAGTTATATCATTAGTTCTACCTTAGTTTGTTGTAGTTATAAAATATAAGATTGCGTTGTAATATGTTTTTGTTCTTCAGCAAATAAAGAAACCATTTGTTCTTAAATAAAACTTATTGAATAAACAATAAATTAGCATTTATTTGCAATTTATTTGGGAAAATTGCTCCATAAACAAAGTACGGCAACCGTTTTATTACGGACGACGTACATGTACGGCATTCGTTATATTGCAGACGCATAGGTGACGTAACAGTACGGAGGTAGGTAACTCGGCTTGTGAAATTTATGTCGTACGGGTACGGCAGTGGTTCCACAAAAGTCTAAAATTTGTTTAACCAATACGTCGACAGTTTTCGAAGTCTAGAATCGAAAACGTACCTGTACGGCAGCAGTACGGCTAAGTTACAGGTGCAAACAGTACATGTACGGCAACCGTCGCGAAAGGGTTAATAATATGAAATAAGAATGCATTTATGTTTTTGTTACTTTTTTGTTTAAATAATTTTTTTTAAAATCAACATTTTCTTCACCTTGGATATGGGGCGCAAATTGATAACCTGCGACAGGCGCAAACAGGTGTAGTTACGGCTCTGCAAAGATCGCACACAACTGACGCGCGAGAGAAAACACAAAACTTGCGTCGACCTTATGCGTCCATGATACTACTACTACTAGTAGTAGTAGTATCATGATATGCGTCAGATGCAGTCCGCCAGCCGTATGCGTCCGACCCGTTATAGGAAACGTACGGTCGGCGCCTTAGAAATCGGGACACTACTCAATACTGTGATACATTTTGTATGTATTTCTAGGTGTATAACCTGGGATTTTGCAGTTGTTATGGTTTTAATTGTTATGTAATTATTCAAATATTTTGTCCTTTGGTTGATAGCAACATTCCAATAATACAAAATAATAATAATAAATCAGTTCGAGTTCGACCGTCTTCGAGTGTGGACGCATGAGAATTTTGCTCTGTAGTTTATTATATATTGTTATGATACACTATATTCTTTGATAATTTAAATATGAATACTAAAGAAACAGTTTAGTCAAATAAATTTGGAAGTCAGATATAAGCAAATTAATGGATCTAAATACATGTTAAAGTATAATGAAATTAACTTTCTTATTATTGGTTAGTCAAATAATAGCATAATGATTGATTACTCAAACTTAATCTGTAATAAGAAAATTCTGAATAGGAATAAATACCAAGGTTACTACTAAAATGTATCTGTTATGATAATTAAAATAAAATATCTGTTTTGATTATATAAAAAAGTGTAGATAGGAGGCAACAAGAATCGTGTCTAATAGTAATAATTTGTAATTTGTTTAATTAGTTACTAAAACAACTCATAAAAAACAGACATGTAATTTTGAATATAACGAATTTGGAAAATAAAAAACCAGAATTTATGCCTTACTTTATGTAATTATTTGATCAAATACCATTTAAAAAGGCTGTAAACAAATATACTTGGTGGAGGTATAATATTATAAATTGGAACTTATAAAGGAATACAATCGGTGAAGAGATTGAACCAATGCAGTGAATTATAAATAATCAATACAGAAGATTACATTATATGAAGAGAATTGGATTTATTGATACTACATTGGAAATGGAATACAAGACACAAACAAGAGGTTAGTACGTGCAGCGAATTGTTTTTGGAAAACCTGTGGGTATCATTGAAGACGTAGGACCATCTAAAAAAAGAGACAAATTCATATTTGGAACAAGATTTATGCTGACACTTACCAGAGAGGGATCGGAGCCGCAGTAATCCAGTACAGGAGCTAGGAGACTTGAAGTTAACAGCAGCAGGGGACAACGACAGGAATCCAGTATAGGATGTGGAAGTTTTGAAGTGGATGGAAATAAGGTGAGGCTGGGAGTTTACATTCATCGTAGGTGATGCAGTTTGGATAAGGACTCAGCAGGTGTTTGAGTGCAGTCGGAGTGAGGATCCAGCTTAGAAGGATTTTGGCAGTATCAACAAGCAAAGTGTTAAATCAGGTTTGTGTTTTAAAAGGTTAAATGAAACATTTAAAAAGCTATAACCAGTAAGAAGGTATAAAAAATATAATTGAATTTCATACTTACAAAATAGATTGGTGAAAGAATTACATATTAGATCTTATTGTAAAAACCTTGATATTCGTTCTGAATTTTGATTAATTTGACGTTAGTTGTCAATTTTTTTGAAAGTCAATTAACTTGCAATTAAACAAAGAGAATTTGACAAATCAATCATTGGGTTACTAGATATTGCGAACCACCTGAGAGAGTTTCATTAAAAATATTGTAAAATACGGATTTGAATTGAAAGTTAAAAATAAAGGGCAAAATAGTAATACGATAATTTAAATAAATTTATCAGCTAGCATAACATAGCAATATATTACAAAATAAATGCGTGCAGTATAAATTAATCCTACATAAAATGTCTTTGTGTAACGTCTGTGATGAGAAGTTGCCACCGGAGGCTGATTTTGTGCATTGTGAAGGCTGTAACAGTAATATTCATTACTTATGCAGTGGTGTGCGAGAAACCTCCTTTCGCAAACTTAGCATTGAGGCGAAATTAGCATGGAGATGTGGAAAGTGTAAAACGAAGGCAAGTGCTGGCATTGATACTCAGTCGCATATACAAACCTCGAGCACTGTCAATGCAGATATGTTATCAATCATAACACGTGCGGTTAAGGAGGCAGTTAAAGAAGAGAACAAGTTGTTGTTTGATAAGCTGGATGCATTCCAACAATCCTTAGATTATTATCACGATCAACTACGAGATTTAAAAAATTTATTATGCGAAAAAGATAAACGACTGGATGAATGTTTTTCTGTGATGGACAAATTAAATTCTGACAATGTAAATCTAAAGAAAGAAAATTCTGATTTCAAACAAAGAATTAATCACCTGGAACAATACAGCCGTTTGAATTGTGTAGAAATCAGAGGAGTACCGGAGCCGCGGGATGAAAATGTGTTGGCCACAATAGGTATTATTGGCCGTGCGCTGAACTTTCCTATCGATAAAACTATGATCGATGCATGTCACAGATTAGCTCCTAATCAATCGAGGCCTCTTGAACCACGATGTATTATTTTGAAATTTCTTAGTCGCATCTATAAAGAAGAATTTTTGAACGCGAGGAAAATCAAACGCACTTTCTCCACTAAGGATCTGGACCCATCCTCTGGAATATCTAATCCCATCTACATCAACGAGTTTCTATCTCCTGAGTACAGAAAATTGTTTAACCAGTGTCGTGAGTTTAAAAAGTCTAATGGTATTCGATTTTTGTGGGTTAAAAATGGCAAGATCATGATGCGGAAAAGTGAAAATACTCGGGTATACGTAATAAATTCCACTTCCGATTTTACTGATGTACATTAGTTTTACGATTTTCAATTTTGTGAACTCTCACGCTTTGCAATTATTATTAGAATTTAAGGAAGCTGAGCTTAATATATTTTTAAGTTACTTTATCATAATGAATCTAGGTTCCGTGTTTCAGAGGTCTTCTTTTTATGGTTACTTTTTGAAGAATGTAGATTTGAAATTATATTGTATTTCTGATGTGAATGATCAATATGTTGCTATTATTTAATGAGCCAATTTAATTTTCAGTACGAAATGTGATGTAAAATTTAGTTTAGTTTGCATACCATTATTTTTTATCTGTGTGACTAATTTGAAAATAATTTTAAGTTGCTTTATGATAAAGAATCTAGGTTTTGTGGGTGAAAGGTTTTTTTTCTTATTATTGTTACTTTGTGGGAAAATTTATACATATTTAAAATTATATTATTTTTCTCATATGGAAGATTGCTACGAGCTACTAAACGAGCCACAGTCATCTTCAATTGGTAGGAGTATCTTTCCTACAGCTTGTCTATTTACTTATTTATCTAGATACTTACATGGTTAACACCATTAAGATAGCTCATTTAAACGTACGATCTCTTTTAACTAATTTTGCAGAATTTAAATCTCTGATACTGAATGATGGCTACGATATAGTAGGAGTGTCTGAAACGAGGCTTTTCCCTCATATTCCGAATGAAGCTGTAAACATCGAAGGGTATAACTTTCTACGTGAAGACCGTGTTACTACTACATGGGGAGGTGTTGGTATGTATATTAAAAATAATTATTCTTCTGTCTTACTTCAAACGGCAAGCAATAGTATTGCTTTAGAACAGATTTGGGTCAGCATTAAAATTGCTAGTATTAGAATAAGGGTTGGTACCGTATATAGGAGGCAAGAGTACTCGCATTCTGATTTTTTAAATGCTTTCCAAGACTCTGTTTCTTTAATTTTATCTTCATGTGACGAAATAGTGTGCATGGGCGATTTTAATTTAAATCTCCTTAAATTTCATGAGGTTGCATGTGTACAATTTTATTCTGCCTTGGATGCAATGGGGCTCAAGCAAATTATACTAGAACCCACTCGAGTTACAGCCACCACCGCCACATTAATTGATTTTATAATTGTTGGTTCAGATATAGAAGTAAAAAATACAGGTGTTATAAATATGCATCATATATCTGATCATTCTTTAATATATTGTCACTATCCAATAAATACAAATGTACGTGTTAATCCACATTTATTTACGTTTAGGGACTTTCGATCTTTCGACAGTAATGATTTTAGAAATGACTTACAGCAAATACAATGGCAAAATATTTACAACATCGTAGATATAAATGATAAAGTTACATATTTTACTAATAATATGTTAACTCTGTTTAACCGGCATGCTCCTGTAAAAACGGTAAAGATAACAAAACCTAAAGCACCATGGCTTACTGATAACATTAGACTAATGATGGCTTTAAGAGATGCTGCTTTTAAACGATTTAAAAGGCTTAGGACTAGTGGCTCTTGGGAATATTACAAATCTTTACGGAATTTTACAACGTTTGCGATTAGAAAAGAAAAACAAGCTTATTTAGAATATCGAGCCCGAAATGATTCTAAGACTATGTGGAAGGAACTCAGATCATTAAATATATATCACTCAAATAAATCCAATAACAATACTATTCCACCTCATCTTAATGATGTTAATAAAATCAATGATACTTTTTTAAGTGCCGGCAGGCCATCTATTTCTGGTAACATAGAATTAGAAGATTACTACAATCATTCATTCCTAAAACCGTTTGAGTCCTGGTTTTGCTTCAAACTGTCTGATGAAAATGAAATATCAAGTATAATATTCGGTATTAAAACGAATGCGGTTGGCTGTGACGGTATAAGTGTGTCAATGCTTAGAATGTGTTTTCCTACTATCTTGCCTATTATTACTCACATAATTAATTGTTGTTTGTTATCTTCTGTGTTTCCTGATAAATGGAAGACCGCTGATGTCATTCCGTTACCTAAGATCAATGAACCTAAACTGTTTAAGGACCTTCGTCCTATCAGTGTATTGCCAGTTATGTCTAAAATTTTAGAAAAAATAATGGTAGCACAAATAACAACTTACATTGCGCTTCATAATATCTTACCCGAAACACAATCAGGTTTTAGAAAGGGGTAC